>APFE031069166.1:0-44649 GCA_000404065.3 Pinus taeda | reverse complement strand
CTCCTCACAAGCTTCTACAAGGAAGTCCTAATTCTAGCAGCATCTACCCTTTGGAATATTCAGCTTTCAACCTCCCTCCTTCTGGCCCAATGCCTGTATTTATAGTGCTTTAGAGGAAGTTAATCAGGTCCACCATCAATGGGATAAGCCCCTCTTTGGATGGGGTAGCTCCCCTCTTGATGGGATAAGTTCCTCTTTCAGAGGGATACATGAACCAGCTGGAGGCGCTCAATACACGTCAAACAAGCTTCTAGAATGCTCTAGAAATGACTACAAGTAACGTTTTTAAGATGAAACTCGCGCCTTTTGACCTTTACAGGAGTACACACCCACCCCTTTACATACAGAGTATACAAGTACGCAGGTATTGTGAACTTGGGTTGTGTACACGCAGGTAAGGCTGAGAGAAACTGCGTACCCAGAGATAAATAGATTTTTAAAGACTTTCCCTCTTTCTTGAATTTTGACATGGAGAGGAGAGGTATGAGACTTGCCAAGGAGGATAGTATGACAGTTTGATGGAGCCATACTAACTGCAAATAGTCATGGTGAAGAATTTTAGTGTAACAGATTGCCCCCTAAAGTGCGAAGCCTGTAGTAGATTAGGGTTTTATATCATCTAGGAAGGGTGAAGTACTTTATCATTTCAAGGATTATCTTGTGGAGAGCCCAGTCAGAACCTGCAATTTTCAACACAAAATACATGTATAAGATTATATCATCGCTGAGGTAGGCATTCCCATACTCAGATCAAAAACTTTAACTAACAGACTAACTACTACTCTGATACAGGAATGATTTCGCAGTACATCATAATCATAGACTCATGTAGACACAGTATGGACGCAGCCATCTGTTTATAATTGGTCTACTATATAAGGAATACAAAACTCCTCGCATCATGGATGGTGGAAACTATATCCAGGGTCTTCATTTCTACTTCCCGAAATGGTACGATTCTAGCCATGCGAATAAATGAGTCTATGTCGAACATGGTAGAAACCACTTGATTACCAGTCGATGATGTAAATTGTTAACAAGTGCGAGAGAGACCACCAGTGATGTCAATGGTTCTCAAAGTACCCAGTACATTCCATGATATGTGAATGAATGAGTTGATGTCGAACATTTCACGGAGTCCTTCGATCGAAAGTCAATGATGTAAACTGATGTCAAAGGCGAGAAACCTGCCATTGATGCATGCAGATTTCAAGGTACTGATGATTTCTAAGTCATCTCTCTAGATAATATGCTGATGTCAATAGAAAGAGATCCGTCGCAGGCAAGCCCACAACACGAAATCATAGTTCAAGTTGAAGAAATGTTGCTGTAAGGACTGACTCAGGGATGGTCAAAATTCTGTTGTGTCGTTATGTGTTCAAAAACATTCAACTGCAAAATACCTATCATCCTTTTTGACCATCCCTGAGTCAGTCCTTACAACAACATTTCTTCAACTTGAACTATGATTTCGTGTTGTGGGCTTGCCTGCGACGGGTCGCTTTCTATCGACATCAACACATTATCTAGATAGATGACTTAGAAATCATCAGTACCTTGAAGTCGCCATGCATCAATGGTAGGCTTCTCGCCTTTGACGTCAGTTTACATCATTGAATTTCGATCGAAGGACTCCATGAAATGTTCGACATCGACTCATTCATTCACATCTCATGGATTGTAATGGGCACTTTGAGAACCATTGAAATCACTGGTGGTCTCCCTCACACTTGTTAACAGTCTACATCATCGACTGGTAATCAAGTGGTTTCTACCATGTTCGACATCGACTCATTTATTCGCATGGCTAGAATCGTACCATTTCAGGAAGTAGAAATGAAGACCCTGGATCTAGTTTCCACCATCCAGGCTGCGAGGAGTTTTGTATTCATTATATAGCATACCAATTATAAACAGATGGCTGCGTCCATACTATGTCTACATGAGTCTATGATTATGATGTACTACGAAATCATTCCTGTATCAGAGCAATAGTTAGTCTGTTAGTTAAAGTTTTTGATCTGAGTATGGGAATGCCTACCTCAGCGATGATATAATCTTATACATGTATTTTGTGTTGAAAATTGCAGGTTCTTACTGGGCTCTCCACAAGATAATCCTTGAAATGATAAAGTACTTCACCCTTCCTAGATGATATAAAACCCTAATCTACTACAGGCTTTGCACTTTAGGGGGCAATCTGTTACACTAAAATTTGTCACCATGACTATTTGCAGTTAGTATGGCTCCATCCAACTGTCATACTATCCTCCTTGGCAAGTCTCATACCTCTGCTCTCCATGTCAAACTTCAAGAAAGAGAGAAAGTCTTCAAAAATCTATTTATCTCTGGGTACGCAGTTTCTCTCAGCCTTACCTGCGTGTACACAACCCAAGTTCACAATACCTGCGTACTTGTATGCTCTGTATGTAAAGGGGTGGGTCCGTACTCCTGTAAAGGTCAAAAGGTGCAAGTTTCATCTTAAAAAAGTTACTTGTGGTCATTTCTAGAGCATTCTAGAAGCTTGTTCGACGTGTATTAAGTGCCTCCAGATGGTTCATGTATCCCTATAAAAGAGGAACTTATCCCATCAAGAGGGGAGATACCCCATCCAAAGAGGGGCTTATCCCATTGATGGTGGACCTGATTAACTTCCTCTAGAGCACTATAAATACAGGCATTGGGCTAGAAGGGGGGAGGTTGAAAGCTGAATATTCCAAAGGGTAGATGCTGCTGGAATTAGGACTTCCTTGTAGAAGCTTGTGAGGAGAGATTCCCATCCTTTCTTGTTTCATTTTTTGGAAGTGGTGAGCTTGTCAAAGTAGAGGAAAACTCTTGCTGGACCCTGGGAGGAACTTGCACAACACCAAGGCTCAGGTTGTAATGGTTTCTTTTGTTTCCTTAATACAAATAAGTCCATTCTTCTCAATGATTTGTTGTTAATGAATTGTTTCATATACTCCTTGGTCTATATGTTGAATATGTTTTTTTTTATGAGATATTCAGGTGTTATGTAATCGTTTGATTGTTAGTGTATGCAGGTTTCGAAGTGAAGGAGGAGCTCATCTAGATCGACGAGGCTAGACTACTACAACAGCGTTGGACTTCAGGTAGGATTGAAAAACACTTGGTTTCTCATATGATAATGCATGTTTAGAGAAGGATTTCTCTTAATTGTCTTGTTTGTCACTAGAGAGTCTTAGACTCCTAGGGAGGTTAGTTTTGTCAGCAAAAATAACTCTTTCCGCATGAAAAATCTAGGTTGATTTAGTTTAAATATTTTTTGTGCTCTTCTCAAGTAAAAGGAAGTTCACTGAAGTCTTATCTAAAGGTATGAATCTTGATCAAAGTCTCACAAGGAGACTGAGTATATCATCAGTTGTATAAATATCATGACCTTCAGTGATAAATAATTTCATGAATTCAAAACGTTTCATGAGTATGAAACTGAATGTTTCCTAAAAGACATAATATGAAATACATATTATCTAATCCAAATAACTTTGGAAGCATGCTACATTGATAATCAAAGATTAATATGAGGTCTGAAAAGGAAGACTTATAAAATCTATTAGCCTAAAGGTTGACACTTGAAGTATGCATGAGCATAATAATTTTGTTCATATATATCAAAGATATTTTCCAATAGTTACCAAGACTAGGTCTGCTTCAAATTCCCATAAAATATGGTCTTAGTATTCCTTAAGGGTCTGTGCAAAATTATGGCTAAGAAGACTAAGTCAATAATCTATGGTACAAACTCTGGAATACTACACCTACTATGATATGTCTTATGGAAGATAAGACTTGTGCTAAAATAAAATGAAGAGTGAGTTACCATTCTTATGCTTCCCTGAAGATATTGCATTATAAGCAGGGCATTGAAGTTATCATGGACCTTAAACTGAAAGAAGCCCCGGAAAAATGCATGGGACGGTATACTAGTGACAAGAATGACCGAGTCCTATATAATAAGAAGAATAATTGTAAAATAGGCATAGTCCATATTTAGTCTCTCTCTTGACTACGTCAATCATTTATAGCTAGATAAAGAGAAAGCCAATATAAAATTTCTTGAATAAATTGACATGTGTTGCTTGTATGAGTACTTGAATCTATTCCTTGCACATTGAAATGAAGTTATTTCCACTACTACAATGATTATGGAAAGGAAAAGGTCCTTGATTTATGGATGATAGTGAAGGGATATGTAAAAATTAATTCTAGGGTTCTGACATTTGGTTATAAAAAATATAGGACTTGTAAACCTTGGCAAGAAAAAGAAGAAATCCCTATGGTTTATGGATAAACCCTAAGATTGGATGCTTGCATTGAAATAAGAATCCATATATCCTACAAGGAAGGAATGACATCATGATGATTGTGTGGATGAGGTTGATTTGCAAGTCAGATGTAAGAAGGCTAAGATCAAGAGGGAGCTAACACATTTTCAAAAGATAGTATTTTATATCTCTCTTTCTTGTTTAATACTATTATTGTTTTTTATAGTAGTCTCTTGTCTTTTTATATCTTGCTTGGTTGTGATTGTTCTTACACGCCCTCCTAATGACGATTGCAGGTCCATGATGATTTCTTCCACAGTTGTAGCAACAAATGGAAATAATGGAAAAACAAAGAAAATATAGTGACAATAATACTTGTGTTAGGTTATGCAATTGGAGGGAGCGGATTTTATCTATGTCGAAAAGAAGTCAGTTGTGACTTTCAAGATGAATATGGATAAAATTACTAAGTGAAGGATTACCTCAGTAAGAGGGAGAAGAATATGAATTCAAGAACCTCGTGTATGGTACTCTTGAATTAATGCCTATTTAGAATGACGTTAATCCTTTGTTGAAGATAAGATCATGATTTTGATGATCTATTTATGGTTTGTGTTGAGGACTTCTTTGTCTAGTGTAAGAGGGAGTTTATTGAAGGATCTTTGTCGAGTTCATTACTACCCGGTATTCAAAGTGTGGCATAATCCTGTTGAAATATTTGTTGAGATCCTTCAAAAAATTGGCATGATGGACTGTGAGTCCATGGACACCTTGATGATAAAAAAAATTGAAAAACCTATGAGACTCGATTGTTGACTTGTTTGATCTTACCAATTAAATCGTTCAACTATATGTTTCATGGATTTTTATATTGTAATTGGGATGGATGTTTTGAAGATAGGAAGATCACTTCTACATGTTGTCTTATCCTAGATATCATGGATGAGTATTGTGAAGATCTTTGATTGTTTAACTTGTTGTGAAGCAATTTTCCTTCGAAAGTTGTTTGTAGGATTGTTTGATTAGGTACTAGAATTGGCTATGATATCTCCAAAGTTATGTGAAGCCTTCTAAGAATATTATTTTTCATGATAGGTAAAATCACATTGAGATAAAGCGTCACTATATATGGGATATTGTCCAAAGAGGAGTTGTTAGGCTCGAATATATTTCTATTGATAAGAAGGTTGTTGATGTTTTGACAAATCCACTATCTTGGATTAAGTTTATTTGATTCTTAGAGAATCTTGGAATAGTTAGAATCCCTCTCTTAGAGAGAGGAAGAATTGATTGTATAGAAATAGTAGTCTTCCTTGAGATTAGCTTAGAAACCATGGTTTATGGTTGGAAATATTGTTTTGGTTACTCCCTTGGATCATTGAGTTTGACCGAGAAACCTTATGGTTGGGGTGGTTGGTTCTGAGGCTTAGAAAGATCCCTTAGGTCATTATACTTGACCAAGAGACTAGAAGGCTTGGTTGAGGACACTGATTTTGAGTACTCTCCCTTGGGTCTTGTACCAAGAGACTATATAGTCAGGGGATTTAATATTGAGATCGATATTCCTCCCTTAGGTCATGGAGCTTGACCAAGAGACCCTTGTTTATGGTCAGGGAGATGGACCCTATGTACTCTTTTAGGTTGTTGGGTTTGACTATGATACCATTAGTATAGTTGGAGAGTTTCATCCTGATTAGTCCCTTGATTCATTATGTTTGACTGAGATCATCTAGTCAAGTAGATTGAAGTTGAGTTTTCTCTTTTGGGTCATTAGTTTTGATTGAGAGAACAATGGGATGGTAAAATAAATTCACTTTAATTTTTCTCCTGGATCATTGTGATTGATGAAAAAACCATGTCATATGATTGGAGAGTTTGACCTCATGAACAATATTGATTGGTAAACATGATGTTATGAACCTTTCCTAATGATAAGTCTTATACATATAATTTTATGATCTCTCCCTTAGCTGATTATAGAGGGACCAGTGGTTTGCTCGGGGGGATTTACCTTGTTGGAAAATGATAGCTTTGGTCAGTATTTTAATTAGTAAAATCAAAAGAGAAAAAAATGAATTTTCTACCCCACAAGTGTTCAATTTGGCCACTCAAAGATCAAGTCGGCCTACCCAAGGGACAAACCCCTTCATATGGACAAATCATTATATATTGAGCCTATTTTCTCTCCTCCAAAGTAGAATTTGGATCATATCATGTATCTTTTTTTGTGTGCAAGCATGAGGTACTATATCTCTATGGAACCATGCAACCTGAGGCAATATATTTATGTGGAACCATGCAGACCCGAGGAACTACATTTATATGGAACCTTGCACACACGAAGCATTAAATTCTGATGGAACCATAGGGACCTAAGGCACTATATTTATCTAGAACCATGCAGACCTAAGGCACTATATCTTTGTGGAACCATGCAGACTCGAGGAACATTATCTCTATAGAATAGCGTGAATTATGAGGCTAAGGATAAAGGCTGAAGTTTGGCCTTCTTAGAGACATATGGCATATCTAATTGTAGACCTATTTATGGACATAATTGAATGGATCTTTGAAATGGATATTGGAGGGCTTTTCTGGAACTTGTGCGAGGTCATCTTGTTGGTCAGTATTTTTCTATGTTATCTTGTCAAATATATTATATTTTGATGTACAAATTGGATTGAACTAGGCATTCTCTCATAAGGAAAGGTTGTTGGATTTTTCCCCTTAGAGTGGGGTTTTCCCAAGGTAATATTGTGTCTCTTGTTCACTGTCTTATTGTAATCTTTACTTCTCTATGGATCTTAATTTTAGTGTTTGAAATTTTCAAGTATAACTTCTTAATGATTAGAATACACTAAAGAAGACAAATTATATCATTGGAAGTAGTTGACAGTTTGAAAATTTGTTCTAGTCTTGTTTGCAACTATAAAATCAACACTCCCTCTCTTATCTTCTCTTTTTTGTTTCCATTCTTTTATTTTCCATCTCTTTCTTTTATTTTTCTTTTTTCCTTTCCCTTCCCTTATTATTTTTCTCCTTCTCTGGTAATAATCCATATTTTATTTTATTTTATTATTGTTTATTATTTTTTTATATTTTAATAATTATTTATTTATTTATCTTGTTTTTTTTCCAATTTATGTTTTTAATGATGTTTTTTGATTTTTTTTTCTTCTATTATTTTACTAATATTATTGTTTAATGTTTATTTATTTTAATTTTATAATTTATTTTAATTTATATTTTATTTTTTTGTTCATAGTTTATTATTATTATTCCTTTGCTTTTCTTATTTTTATTATTAATTTTCTTTTCTTTCATGTTAATTAGTGTTCTTTATTTTTATTTTTATTTTTCTTATTTTCTTATTTTCCTTTTTCTTATTAGGCCGACTCACTTATTATTTCTTCTCTCCTTCCTTATATTCACTTATATTTATATTTATTCATTCTTCTTCTTCTCTCTTCTCTTGGCAATCACATCCTAATGATGAGTCATGTTTGTGACTTGAAACGTAGACCATAAATGACAACTATGGATTTATTTCTAGAATATCATTCTTCAAATCTCAACCATTGAAATATCCAAACAACAACAAAAACAAACATTGAGCTTCATATTTATAGCCCTCACATATGTTTATATATTAAACAAAAATGAGAAGAGTACCCTCATTTGATTTTTCATCTCCCTAGTTGCTTCATCTAGTCCAAACTGCTTCCATTGCCCTTTGACATGTTATGTTACTTGATTCCAGAAGGTGATCAACCTTTGGTCGAGGATGCAAAGTGGTTATGGTTGGAATTCTCCCTTGGATTCCACATGTATCAAACCAATAAATGACATGATTAGTGTTGTGTACATACCTTTTAAGCAAAGAAACATGAAATATATCATGTTCTTTCATGGTGGGATGTAAGGCCATTCTATATGCCATTGGTCCCACTCTTTCCAAAATTTGAAGTAGTCCACAAAACCTAGGTGCTAACTTAGCACAAGTCCCCACTTTCAGTGAGCTCTCCCTTCAATTTATGCTTGATATTGAGAACTTTTTGTTAATTTTCTTTCAACATGTTAGGTTCAAGAACCACTTTATTCAATGGGTCGTCCCAGCTAATGGGAGTGTTACATTGTTTTCCATACAATGCGTCAAAAGGATTCATCTTCAGTTATTCTTGATACCCATTGTTGTAAGTACATTAAAATAATGGTAGTAGTTCCTCCCACCTTTTTGGTCAATTCCTAACATACATCCTCAGTTTTCTCTCTAAAATTCAATTTACCCTTTCTATTTTACCATCTGTATGAGAAAGATATGTTGTACTAAAAGCTAACTGAGTTCCAAAGCCATCAAACAATGCTTTCCAAAAAATTGATGTAAACTTGGCAACTCAATTAGAGATTATCCTCTTGGGTATGCCATGCAGTACGAATATTTATTTTATAAAAATGTAATCTATGTTAATAAATTTTTTGGTGGACTTGACAGCTATAAAGTGGGTTTCCATGTTCGACCTATCCACTACAGCCATAATGGAATCATGGTCTGTGGATGTCTTGGGTAACCTTGTAATGAAGTCCATATATATGACTTCCCATTTCCACTTAGAATTGGGATTGGTTGCAAAAATCCTATTGGGGGTCTACATTCTACTTTAACTTATTGGAATTCCAGGAACCTGACAATGTATTCAACAATTTCCTTCTTCATTCCTAGCCAATAGTACATTTTATTTATGGTTGTTACTATTTTCTAATAACCAGGATGACCCAAGTAATATATCTTATGAAAATCATCCATTATGAGCTTCTTCAAGCTCACTACATAAGGAAAATACTAGCTATCTTTGAACAACAACATACAATCTCTAGTGAGCTTGTAATTCTTTCCCATTATTCCCTGTAGTTCTTGTTGTCAGTTTTCCTTCACATGTTATAAATTCTCATGTATCAATGCCTCTTTAATCCTTCTTTAGTGTCAATTTCTCAAGTGAAACACTTGTAGACTTCTACTAAGTGCATCTACTACTATGTTTTCCTTACCCTTAATATGTTTGATCTCAAAATTAAACTCACTAATTAGGGCTAACTATATGGCTTGTCTTAAATTTAATTTGGCCTTATCAAACAACTATTTCATCTCTCCACGATCTGACATTAGCATAAATTTTCTCCCAAGCAAGTAGTGTCTCCACATCTTTAGTGCATGCATGATTCTTGCTAGCTTTGAGGCATGAGTGGAAATTATTTTCATTCTCATTTAGTTTCCTTGATTCATAAGAGACTACATGTCCTTCTTGCATCAAGACTGTACTTAGTCCTTCCTTACAGGCATCTATGCAAACCAATAATTCCTTTTTGGTGTTTTTTATCCTTAAAATAGGTGCACATGTGAGTAATTTCTTGAGTTGTTAAAAAACTTTTACATGCTCTAATGTACATTGAAACTTGACTCCTTTCCTCTATAAGTTTGTGATTGGATGACCAATATTTGAAAAATATTCAATAAAACATTGGTAATATCTTATTTATGATCCCATGAATTATCTAACTTCCATGATATTTTGGGGAGTGGGCCACTCCATTATGGCCTTAATCTTTTTAGGATCCATGGACACTCCTTCCATTGAAATGACATACCCCAAATACTAATTTTTTTCTTAGAATAAATCACATTTGTTGAGCTTAGCATACAACTTGTGTTCCCTTGACAACTACAACATTGCCTTCAAGTGATCTTCATGGTATTCTTGAATTTTTTAGTCAATTAGGATGTAATTCATCAAAAACAATACAAACTTGTCCAAATACGGATTGAGGACATTGTCCATCAGACACATAAATCTGGTTGGGGAATCTGTGAGCCCAAATGGAACCACCACAAATCCATAGTGTATGTATCTTGTCCTAAACATTGTCTTGGGGATGTCTTGGTCTTTAATTCAAACACGATGATAACAAAATCTCAAAACTATTTTAGAGAAAATGGCATCTTGTCTCAGTTGGTCTAATAGGTCATCAACTATGGGAAATGAGTACTTATTTTTCACTGTAGATGTATTCAGCTACTTGTAGTCGATGCACAATCATAGTGTATCATCCTTCTTCTTTACAAACAATGTTGAGGCTACCCAAGTTGACATAGTAGGTCTGATATACCCATTATCCATCATTTATTTCAACTACAACTTTAGTTCCACCAATTATGGCATGCTCATACAATATGGATATTTTTAAACTGGCACTACACCAAGATCAACTCAATGAAAAAGTTGATTTCCCCCCTAGGTGGTAATCCCAATATTTCTTTCATAATCACATCATTGAACTTATTTAAGACAAATTGATCCTTGATTCTAGCCTCACTTATCTTTTCCATGTTGGTTACTTGGACCATATACAAGGAACATCCCTTCTGGTTTCACTCTTTACTTGTAACATTGAGATCTTCTTGACAGATATAGGCTTCATCACACCTAGAAGTATTCTTTCCTTGCCTTCATTTTTTAGGAATTCCATTGACTTGTTATAGAAATCCACCTTAACTTTGTGGGCTTCTGTACAGTCCATGCCTACCAATACATCATACAAACCCAATGGCAGAAAATTGAAGGTTGTTGTTGTGGGAATGTCATTTAGTTCTAGGTTACATAATTCCACGTATTTAGTCACTTTCTTTTTGGTCCCTGCAACTAGTTGGACCAGCCATGACTTTTCTTGAGGCTTGCTTTGCAAATTAAGAAGCTATGAAACTTTTGGACTATTAGAATTGAAATTTGAACTTGAATTGATTAAAATTGAGGTATGTTGGTCAGTGACTATACCTTCCATTTCGATCACCAAGGCTTGATGATCCACTTGATTGCTATCCAATTCCACATAAATGTGAGATATGCTCTAAGCTACGTCATCCACTATCACTGCCCCTCGGATAGTATACAACCTTGTGATACTTTGTTGTTGGTGAGGATAGTATTTCCGTAGGTGGTTCTCTCTCCACATTTTCAACACTGTAATGGTCCACTCTTGAACCCCTCGACCTCTTCATTTTATATTTTGACAAGCCGATCTCTCTTGACAGTAGGGAAGGTTTGTTGGAAGTCACCCCTGGCAAGAGTGGTGAACTTTATATCCTTCCCCATCTACCTGTTCTCAAAGGGTTTTGGCCCTTTCGGGCCTTTAAGACTAGTCATTTCCTTTTTCTTCCATTTTGATCAGAATTCAACCTTATGTTTAGACTAACCATGGCAATTATTAGCCTTTTAGATGGTATATTCCAACATCCTTGGTTCATAAAACTCAATCCTATCTTGGTAGGACTATAAACCATTTAAGTATCTTTGGATCTTCACCTTATCATCTTTTATGTATGGCACATATATCAACAACTCCAAAAAATTGTTAATATAAGCATCCAAGGTAAGTTTTCCAAACTTATGTTCATGGAAATCTTTAATTTTGATGTCATAGTACCTCTCAGAGAGGCACTTATCACTGAAATATTTTTGAAATTTTCTCCATGATAGTTATTTCTCTCTAATTCCCTTAACATTTCTCGAATATTCCCACCATATATCAACTTTCCCTTTCAGACTAAAAATGGCTACCTTAGACTTCATGTTTTTAGAGTAGCCATGGACTCTAAAATATTTATTCAATCCCAATGGTCAAACTTTTGCCTCTTCAACCTTATTGATTTCTCCATCAAATGCAAGGGGTTTTCTTTTAATTCTTCTGGCATTAAGCTTTTCTTACTTTTCCCTTGCTGATGGTGGCTTCTAGTTAGAACACTAGGCAAATTGTCATGCTTGCTTGACTCTCTTTCTAGCAGTGTGAATATTTGAATCCTATATGAGGAGGTGTTGGTGTTCATGTATCATTTAATTTTTCAACCCAAGGTGTAATTACTTTTCAGGCTCTAGATGTTTTATTCACAAGCATCAGTGTTCCTATCACTTTTGAACTCAAGGAAAACCTATTGGTGATATGCAACCTAATTCCTCATAGGTCTTAACTTAATACTTAGGTTCATCTATGTGGCACCTCACATATTGAGATCACAACTCAATGCTTAGCTCAGTGTCATTATTCCTACTAATGTTAAATAATTTTGTAGGGCTATGGTTTCATAGTAGCTTCCATTGATTTTGCAGCAATTGGATTTCATAGCATAGCAACAAAATTATCACCTTGCTAGCTCAAAATCAAAATGAGGCCCAAATAAATTCATAAAATGAAACTAAAATGTTGAGATTTAAATCCAACACTATATAACACAGGAAATTAACGCACGTGTGCACGAACACACACATACAAAACTGCATAAATTCAACATGATTGTTACTATCTATTAAATTTGGAAGTAGACAAAATAGAAACTACGCCATACTAAAATAATAGAAATGAATACAGTGCAATGCTTTACCTCGAGCGGGCCCAACTCAGGGTTCGGTCTTCGCATAAGACTTATAAATTCACCAGCACAACTTTACCAAGTAACCCAAAAAATCCATGGGCATGAGATTCTTATATCAAAGGAAAACAAAATTACAAATAAAGTCCACAGTTTATCTATTTTCTATCACCATTTTTCAAATTAAATATTAATATAAGCTAAAAGGGAATTTGAGTACCTACAACGGTTCGAGAGATTGTTCACAATCTAGGGATGCTAACTAAAATAGTTGGTATAGTTTGTCATGTGTAATATCAGGTATCTAAATAAAGAGGAAGTTTAACAGATCAATTTTGATCAGGAATAACTATTATGCCCTTAGTATTGTAACAACTATTGCATGTCAAGGCATCTAAAACATGCTTTAGTTGGTGGCATAACAATTCATTGGAAAATACAGCTCCCTCCTCAAAATCTGACCAAATTTAGCCTAATGAACGAGCTGGAAATAGATTTGTACACAACATTATCACAACGATGTGCAAGTGGTTGCGAGTGTGTGTATCATGTTTCTTGAAAATGATAAATGTTACACAGTAATTTGTCACCGTTTGTCACCGTCCCTGTTAGCCCTCTCCCGCATCTTGTAGGACCCATTCTGGGACTTGTGAGAAGTGACAAGACTTGAAACCACTTGCCTTATTCACCTCTAAACATGAGCTTCATATGCCCTTAAGACATCTCCTACTCATTGCCCTTAAAAACAACCCTTTTGGCATTAGCGCTGGTTTCCTGTGTTATGCCCACGCCAATGGGGAAAATCCTATTGAAAGGGCGTGCCATTAGCGCTCTGTCCCAGAGTCGCAATCGTGCCAACCATTTTGGGCAAAGTTTTCAACTAATAAAACCTCTGAAGGTTTTTTCCAACTCATTCACCAAACTGATTCCAGGTTGAGTGTGGATCGTTTGGCTTCGAATCTCCTTGGATGGAAAGTAGTTTGTCACCATTCCATGGAAGTTTCCAAGTGATGAATCCAAATCCATTATTGTGGGGGATTGACCTTATCTCTTCCTTTTCCTCTATAAAAGCTTGCCTCCATGGCTTGAGCAAGCTGGTTCTAATAGCTTTGACTCTTGTGGCAATACTTGTGCTGAAAGGAAGACATCAAAAGGTTGGAGTTGCAAGAAGCCTTCTTTGTATCCATAAGGCTTTCCCTAAGTAAGGAGACTTTGTCACTAAAGAGAGAGAGAGCTTTTCCCTCACCCCTTCAAGCTTTTGCAAGACTTGTGTAGCTGAGCACCCAGCCAAAGGAGGACTTGACGTCAGGACGTTGGTTGTATTCTCCTTTGTTGATTATTAATAATAGATGACTATCATTATGGTTCCATTCTCGTTGTACTTGTAATGGTTGATGTTGAATTATATCCTTCCTGACTGATGTATAATTGCATATATTAGATTTCACGCTTGTGTTTGTGTTGTTCTCTTTGTGTGCAGGTATCCATTCATGTGGATAGTGGAGGATTGTGACCGGCCAAGGCAAAGGAACGTGGGCGATGTCTCTTCTACAAACGAAAGCGTTGGATCTCAAGTAGGTCTTCATCACCTACCTTTTATTTGCAATTAGGAACTTGCGTGATAGCATTGTTTGATTTTTGCTAGACCCATTTTGGGCTAGTAGGGATCGCCTCTATCCGTAGAGGGGATTTACCTCTCCAACAATTTGGTGACTCCGCTGGGGAGTTTAGCTTAGTGTTTAATTTGTAAACTTAGACGGAGTCTGAAACACGGCTAGATAGCCTTCGAAACACTATTGCTTTGCAGTAGTGAAGTAGATCAAAGCCGCTTCAGTCATTCTCCGATTTGGTTTACGAACTGAACAATTTGGAGTTTGTCTTGCCTCTTTGGTTTTCTCTTGTTTGCTTGCTTAGATAAGCTTTTGGAATTGAATTTCTTGCTGCCCCTTGCTCCCTGACTTGCTTAGAGATTGTGACCCAAGCCCTGGACTGTGTATTTTTCTTTTGAAATTGGCAAACTTTGTTAGCGCGTTTTTTCCTTCACAGTCGCGCTAGTGGCCCTTGTTGCTAACTGACAACCCGCGCCAATCCCTGGTTAGCGTGAGTTGCAGCCTAACAGTCGCGCCAGGCCTCTTAGTTTTTTAATCCACTTGTTTGCCTGCTTTCTGAGCTTGGATTTGCATTTTGCCACGTCTTTTCCAGTTGCTGGAGTGTGTTTGAGCCCTGTTTGACTGGTTCTCAACCGTTTTCCTTCGGGTGTTTGCCTCTTTCCATCGATTTCACACCTCAACCCTAGGGAATCTAGTGGCCGTGTGTGTCGAGCCTCCCGTGGGAGCTTTTGGGTTCTTTGATTGTCCAGTTAACTTTGTGATTGCTTTTCGCACCTATTCAGTGATTTTTAAAGTGTTTTTGATCGATTTCCAAGTGACTTGCTCTTGCTTGCTTGGATTTCATTCTAGCCTTGTTTGAGCTTAGATCACATAGCTCGTACAAAGCCTTTGTTTTCCTTTCGATTTGGAGAACTGTTTTAGTGTCTTGGGATTTCATTGTGTCTTCATTGAGTGAATTTTCCTTTTTGCTCAGTGTTATTATCTTTCAAAATTCATTCTAGTGCATTGTGCCTTTGAAAAGAAGAAAAATCAAATAATCTCTTTTGCATTTAATAGTGAATGGAATAGAACTTTTTGTTATTTGTATTATTGAAAAGAAAAAGTTTTGTTTATTTTCCATTAGCTGCATTAGGGTGTTTGATTGATTGTGCTCATTTTGTTTGATTGAAATTCTTAACCTTCTCATAGTTAGTATTCATTGAACGAAATGGTGTTCTTTGGCATATAGCTTGCATCTAGGCAATTGTGAAAGATCACATACGATAGGACCTGAAATTGAAACTTAACTAAAGATCAACCATAAAATAAACCGAATCAACTTAAAAACGCATTGGAACATAACGCAAACATTCTAGAGGTCTAGGCTAGAGACGTGCTCCGGCGTCGTTAAACCTAGTCACCTTTGTTCTCACATTAAGGTTGGGTGATTCCTCCTGGTGTGGTTCGATTGTGGTCTAGTACGAACTTGGGCTCCCACGTACTGTCGCGCATATATGGGGAGACTCCACTAGGTTTTCATCCTTGATCCATAGGAAGCCGTGTCTGTTGCCTTACAAGCTGTAACGCACCGAACACAACATTCGGGAAGATTGACTGCAGTACGGAAAGTCCTTGGTTTTCATACGATTGCCAAGGTGTATAAGCAGTTTTACGGATTTTCTGGTAAACCCCTTGCCTAGTTTCTCCAGAGCAGTCACTTTTTGACCCTTTTCGGACTCTGTAAAAGAAAAGGCTCTATTGAGCATTTGTCACTTCGGGCTCTTTAAACATTTGAAGGTGACTAGAGCCATCTTTTGTCCTTTTCTCGACTCTTAAAACATGAAAAGGTCAAGTTGTGTCCTAATGTCATAGAAATTTATTCAGCCACGATAACATTCACCTTGGTAGATCTTGTTTGCGTTTAGTTTTGAGTAGGGTCTCTTATCGTTAGTTTGTTTAGGGTCTTTGTTTGATCATCCTGGCGGATCCATCGATCTCGTCTCCTGTCCCAAGTGACCAAGGGTCTCCATCTTCTGCTGCCCTTGAGACACCGGTTTGTGGCGGCACTCTTCCTATTGTTCCGATTGTCCAACCGTTGAACTCTCGTGCTCCAGAGGACGAGCTTTACGACTTGTTTTGGAACCCTGTTTGGGAGCCCTCTGAAGAGGATTTTCCCACTACTCGTGTTGGTGTTGCATCTCCGATGGCTTCTTCCGACATGGAGTATACATCTCCTGTGTCAAGTGGGACGCTCGTTATGTCGAGTATTGATACTCCCATTGCGGCTACATCCCCGGTCATCCCTACGCCCTACACTGTTACACCTCTCAGTATCACAGTGCCAGTGCGCTATAGATCTCTAAGGGATGCTATGAACTCTGCGACTTCCTCTTCCATGTGGGATCAAAACATTGTCCCTACTACGGGACCATTTGTTTCCCAAGTTCAACATACTACTGTTACAGAGGTTCCAACCAACCCGACCGTTTGTGTCGCGTCGTCAACTCCAGTTGCTAGTGCCATTACGGCGTCTTCTGCTGTGACTTCTGTTGCCGGCCCATCTCAAGGCCCGGTACAAAGTGGTCCATCGGCACATGCTGCTAGAGTTGTCCACCCCGCAAGTGGTGCCCCCCCTCTTTCTGATGCTATTTCGGCAGGAGGGGCATATTCCCAATACTTGCATAATGTCCAGAACCCAGGCGGGAAAGGCCCCTATTATGATCCTGTCAATCATCATTTGTATATATCCTTGCCAACTGAGCCCTATATTGAGACTTCAGTTCCACTGAGTGTGGCTTGGGGTACCGCTGGATATGGCAGTGGCCAGTTCTGTCCAGGTCCAGGACAATCGTCTCAAGGACCACCCTACCAGGGTCAACCATCCTACTCGCAGCCTAATCATGGACAGCAGTATTATGGTCAGAACTACCCAGGTCAACCTGGAGGCTTGCAAGGACAACCTTATCAAGGAAAACCTTTAGCCTCTAGTGGTCCGTCTTATACATATCTTGGGCAACCTTCTGGAAACCCGGGACAACCTTACGGTCAGCAAGGTCAACCCGGAAACCAACAAGGCTACCCTTCTAGGCAAGGAGGCCAGCCTTACGCACAACAAGGCCAGCCCACTGCTCAGACCAATCAACCATCTGGTCTACAAGCGCAACCTTCCAGCCAGATGGCCCAACCTTTGCAAGGATATCTTTCTGGGGCGTCTCAACCGGGCATGCAGATGGTTCCTGCTTCGCAGCCTCAACCCGGTTACCAACCCCAGAATCAAGGTGGGTACCAATCCCAGCCTCCTTATTCAGGTGGGTATCAATCCCAGCCTCCTTATTCAGGTGGGTACCAATCCCAGCCTCCTTATTCAGGTGGGTACCAATCCCAGCCTCCTTATTCAGGTGGGTATCAATCCCAGCCTCCTTATTCAGGTGGGTACCAATCCCAGCCTATGGCTTTAGTATTGCTTATGCAATTCATAACATTACCATGAAATGACTTTGGATGTTTGAGAGTAGTTTTGACCTCATTGAATTTCATATGGAGAAAGTAAAATTTTAGATCTCACTCAAAATTTAGTAGACTTGACAACCTTTTTCAGGATTTCAAGATTGTGGGGATTGCCACATTTCCATTGGCTTTTGTTATGTATGAGGGTATGAACTAGTAATTAATCAAGAACACTAAGCTCTCTATGTACCTTAATGTTAGTGACATTGGTTGATGAACTCTTCTCTTAGAACCCTACTAAAAATGTACACATCACTGAAACAAAATCTTGACTTGAGATGCTACTTTTTTTTCTATCTTGTTTTAATGCTTAGAGGGTGATATTGATGATGGAGATCCTAATATAGACAATGATTTTGATTATATGTAGGTATTTGTTGTAACATGATTTTTTATTTATTTTATTTTTTATTTTTATTTTTTATGCTAACGGTCATCTGGACCCTGTTTGTTGATGTTTTTTCGGTTTAGAGATGGATTGTACTACCCTGTTTGTTGATGTTTTTCCGGTTTAGAGATGGATTATACTACCCTGTTTGTTGATGTTTTTTCGATTTAGAGATGGATTGTACTTGATGCTATTTTTTTTATTTTCTTCTATAGGACCTAGATAATGCAAGGGCCACACAATTTCCACTAAAGCATCAACTTGGGTTAGCCTCTATGTTTTGGATGATTACACAATAGATAAAATTGGCCAGCACTTATCAAAAATTCCATCCAGCCAAATAGTCGATGCTCAATCCTACTTTATATTTTCTAAACACAACCAATAACTCCACGAGGATAACATGATCCCTATTTAGCAAATACACCGGCTCCCTGCTCAAATGGCTGGTACCTATAATCATAGCCCTGTATGGATAAAAATTGATGACTACGAGTTACGTTGGCTCTATACATTGATGACAGTTTCTTTAGCTTTGCCAACAATCATTATACTCGAGTATAGACTAAATGGACACTGGAATTTCCATTATCTAGAAGATGGAATCTTACCCAAGGCATTCACAAAAGTTGTTGCCAACCCACAACTGGTTGAAAATAATCTCCATCATCATAACAAACTTTATGCCCATAATATGCACAAATGGTAACACATGATACATCTCCCAAACCAACGGAGTCCAACTAAAGTCTAATCTGAGATGCTCCATTCTCAACACTTTATACATAAAAAAAAACTTGTCTGTAATCGGCCTCTCTTTGCACTTTTTGGGGCAATTGCTATTTATATTAAGTTACTTGAAAAATTGGTCTCCTACAATGTATTTTAGGTATCAGAGGAGGGAAACGGTTATTTCCATTGATTGGGGAATCATTTAGGCAATTTCAGTCTTATAGAAAAGATTTGTGTTGGTTCAGCCTGGGCCCGAAACTTTTTCGTTGTCATCTAATTAATGAATGCATTAGGTTGACCATAACAAAATATCCATTTTCAGAATACACATTATCGTTCACCCTTGCTTTCAATAATGCCCATTCACATGTCGCTATTCTCCCCACTCTATGCCTTACCACTCTATGCCTTACGGCGTTTCCTTTGCAACATAAGGTGCAAATTCTAGTTTGTATGTGCCCCTGGACTCATTCTTTTGTTCATTATTGGTCGAGAGGCCTGTAGCTTTCTGTGTTATTAAGGACTTGAAATTTGTCTAATGGTTCACAATGAAAATGAACAAGAACATCAGTGTGTATGAGTTATGAAACTGGAAAGAATTGATTATTTCGTTATGTTTTAAATATTACAAAGCTTAGGAGGAAAAAATTGATATATCTCTACACACACACACACACACATAGCATGGACTGGACCAAGCCCTATTGAAAGCTTAGGTGAAATAGATGCAATGATAAATATTAGAAGGGATAGTTGGAGGGGCTTACATATAACCCTATATGTATTTACACATTGTGCATCAAAGGCTTGGGAAAAGGCTCCTTATAAATGTATTATCATTTAAGTGTCATAACAGGCATTGTTTACATAAGTTTTTATGTCATAGGGCCAGGAGTTAAAACCCTGAGATGTATGACAAATCTTGCGCATAAGTGTCATATCGCTAGGGGCCATGCCCAGAGGAAAAAGCGGCAAGATCACAAATGTCAAATGATGCAAACATCAGAAGCATCCACATGTCTTGAAACTTTATCTACAAATATTTCAAGGGCATCCCCAAGGGAAACTATCGAGATTTTATCCTCGGGGTGAGATGGTAGTGGGGCTAGAACTCGAATGTGCCTTGTGTACATCGGTGAAGAATTTCCAAATCACATGCTTTGAAAACACTCGAAAAGGTAGGGGACAAAAGTTATGTGGGGACCCAATCCACGCGGAGAAACTGGAGGAGGTTGATGTCACCCTAGCACTCAGGTCCAACGAACTCACCTCGGAACCTGGAGGTTTCAAATGGAGCAGGGAAGAAAATTGCTAGGGTATTATCATGAGGCTGACATGGCACGACGAAGCTCGCCAGTATAGGTGGAAAAAAGAAGAACCACACAGTTGGATGAGACATGTCGAAGTGTTGGTTGACATGGAAAGCTCCATGTAATCCCAAAAGGGTCATCCCTAAAAGGAACAACAAGGGGTGAAAAGAGTTAATTCAGAGGAGAGTATTTCTAGGGTGATGTGGCTTTCGAGGGGCCCACAACTGCAATACCTACCTTGTAGTGCACATATGTATGGATTTGGTCATGGTCATTGTATAATGGGGTATTATGTGGCTAGGATGAACGAGTCGAAAACTAGCGTAACATTGTGATGTGGCAGTGAGAGGCAGACTAGTATTTCCACATGGGTGCTACATGGGGGTCACATTGGCACCACATGACATGTTGGTGAGGTGGAATTAATTGAATGTTAAATCTTTGGATGGCCATCTCTTTGGATTAGGGAGCTAGATCAGAGAAAAATTTATATTTTCGTAATCGTTTTGATGAGGAATGTGATGTTATCATTCGTTTTGAGTTTCTTGAGAGTAAAAGAAAACGAAAAAATTGGACCCCATTTCCATAACTATAACATGGAGATAAGATCATCTTAATAACTATTTCTTACTAACCTTAACTGGGGTTGGGGATAATAGGGGGTATTTTACAGTTACCTACTCTTTGCCCCATATAATTATATCTATTTCAAAGTTTGCACCAACTACAACAACTAACTCTTTAGGGGAAAACACAACTGATTATTCTTCATGACCATTAAACATTGATGGCTCATAGATCTTCAAGGGATCATATGTTGAAGACTAGATGCATTCTTATGTAGGATGGTAGATCTAATTTGAACGTGTTCTCTTCAATCTACTTGATGATGGTATAGGGGCCATATATGAGTGGCTTGATCTTCTTGGAATTTACTTTAAATAACTCCTTTTGAAGGTAAACCAAATCTCATTTTCTTGATTTTGTGCAAAGATTCTTGAAATTGATCATGAATATTTAGATGTGGTCTATAAAAATTATCACTTACCCATGTGCAACAACCTACTTTTTCATTGTCTTATATATAGTACCTAAAATGGCCAATGGATCTTTTGGTAATCCAAGGCATGCTTCAAAAGGCAAAGTGTTTGTCACTCTATGTTGTGCATAATTGAAACATCACTACACATATGGGATGTTGGCATCTTGTGCCTTTGAATGTTTGTGATTAAAGGTGCACAACAATTGAATTGTGCAACAATTTATAGTCTTTATCTAACCAACTTCTTTTGAATGAAAGACAATATGTCTTTTCAATTTCTTATATGTCAGCTACACACTGCCTATCATAAGTAACCAAAAATCTACTATTGTAAGAGATTATTAATAATGGTAAGCCCAAGTGCACATATACCTTCTCAAAGAACAATTGTGCCTTTTCTTGTATTGAGATAGTCTTCTTGCTTGTTATAATCATGACCATTTTGTTGAAGTGATTTGTAGCAACCATTAGAAAGTTGTTTTGTTTACTATTCATTGGTAGACATCCAAGAAAATCCATGGATTTTGATTTGTGTAGTTTAGATTGAGGTTGAAAGTGGGATGTATATTTTCCCAATGTTTGATTTGTTGGCTTTGAGACAATAAATAGGATACAATTGATCATAAACTCTGCTACCTATTATAACATCTTTAACCAATAAAAATAGCTCTTCAATTTCTTAGTCACCTTCTCCTTTCCAAAGTGTTCTCATATTTTTGATGGTTTGCCTAGTGTAACCACTGCATTCTCTTATCTCCCTAACAATCACAAATAGTGCTCAACTTGGAACGATTCCCATACTTCAACAAGTATTCCTAGAACTCTTCATTTTTGAAGGTTGTCTCAATTCTATATTGGAATAACTATGTGCACGTGAAGTCTGGACAATGCACGTAAGCTTCTTTGAACATAATGAAACTAAATTGTAAATTGTATGAACACTGACAATTCCACTATTGGTGATCTTTATAGGATGTCAACAACTTCATTTGTTCTTCCTATTAAAAACTTAATCATTGTGTTCAATTGTTAGTAATATGTGATCCACTTCATGTGGAATTCATTCTTGATCTTACTCAATTCAAGGAAACTAGAGAGGTTTATGGTTGATATGAATAACCATTTCTTATTGAGGAAATAGTCTCACCAATGCTTCACTGCTTGACCCAAGGTATAGGTTTCTTGGTCATACATTGAAAAAATTAGAACTAACTTAGAAATGTTTCAAAGTGATATGGATCTTCAGTGCCACATTAATACTACTGTTGTGGCATGTCAAATGCATCCACTCAATCTCAACTATTTGTTCAATGTTATGTGGGGTAATTGGAGTAATGATAACTCAACACTTTATCGCTTTGAACACTTCTATTGTGCAATGTTTCAATTGAAACTAATTTATTCATCATTTAAGGATTTAAGAGGGTATGCCATGGAAAAACAAATTATGAATTCCATGAGATAATTTTTCATTCCCAAGAAGCTTCAAATATCATGAATGTACTTTGATAGCGACCACTAGATGATAGTAAAAATATTTTCTAGATTAATCCTACATCCTTCTTTCTTCAAATGGAGTCCATGATAAACAAGTTTTTTTCTATCAGAATGTACACTTCTTTAGTTTGAGCAATAGCTTCTCTTGGAACAATGCTAAGGATACTTGGTCCTACTACTAAAAGTGGTCCTCTCGGGGTTTACTAAAAACTAGTATATCATCCAAGTATATGATCAAAGTGGCCATTCAAGGTCCTCTCCAAAACAACCCTAATGTTGGAATTTTTCACGTCATGATTTTCCACTGCTTTTCCAAGGTTTTTCCATGCACACAGTTGTGGACATGGCTGAATCTATTAATGTTATTTTTCATGAAATAAGAATATCCAAAATGAATTTGTATTTCCCCATTCTAATTGACTAACTTTTACATTATTTTAACCTTGATATATCCTTATGGCACATACATTATTCTTTAAAGACTTCAAGTCGAGGATATGGTTATTTTTACTATGTGATAATGACTTTGATGTACCTATTTGATGATTATGTGTAATCATGGTGATAATTTCATTATATACTATCACATTCATATGTTTTGATGACTACTTGTTTGATTTCAGTAAGTCTTATGTTGAATATTATGTATTCATAGTCATGATGATTTTGATATTGATACTGTAATATGTGTAAATATATCATTGACTAACCTTATGAGCGGATATTACTGATGACTATTTGAGTGTGGCAGGAGGCCACTAGTATGCACATGCATGTGATTGGTCAGTGACCTCCAGTTTGATTGATTGCATGCTATTGATATTAAAGTTTAATGTTTAAACAATATTCTATTATGATTTATAATATCATGTTAGTGGCTGTAGGCATAGGCCGGTTGCTTGGATGAATAACTCACACGTGGATGATGTGGTTGTAAAAGACAGATGAAATTCATGGGAGATATGGGATAACGTCCCTAATTCCATCCATTATCACTTTGTTGTTCTCCAATTTGACCCTGTTAAGGATCGATACCAAGGCACTCAATGGAGGTTGATAAGACCTCCCCACTTTAGGTCCTAGGTTGGCTCCTTGGACCAAAGGGGGTGACCCTTGACATATTACAATTGATATTGCCCCATATTACTTTGGAAAAATCATTTAAAAATGTTTAGGTTTTCCATATTAAGGATAGTATTTAAGATGAAATGTGGAGATTTAATAATAAAGAGGAGGCGATAAAGAATTTAAACTGTCATTTGAAATTAAGGTCTGCCATAGAGAGTGCCTTTATTCCTGTCACATAAATACTTACAAGTTAGTGAATGAAATATTTAGAGGAAAAATGTGTCTAACAAATATCGTAAGTATTTTCTAGCACAAGGGAACACAAACATATTAAATACTAAGTAATAGTGTGTATTTGTCTTATTATATAATAATAAGAAAACACATTAAATCATATTAGATACTAAGTAATAGCATGTATTTACCTTAGTATTTAATAACATGAAAACACATTAAGTTGCATTAATAAACTTATAGCATGAACGAAAATCATAAATTAATCATCAAACTTAATGGTTCACAATAAATGTAGATATTTATAACATTGATAATTTAAGATATAAAATCTTTATGATTGATGAGTGATATTGCATATCTTTCTCACATAAAAATTCCAAAAGAAATCATTTCTTAAAACCCTAAATCATCAAGTTATTATAATATTCACTCTTTTAGAAATACAATTTTCATGACTGGGTTTTGGGGATGGTCGAAATGGATCTAAGGTTTTCTTTTCGGCATCCACCATAGGGTTGAGGTAGGGTTTTCTGCGGGAGGTTTTCTACCACATTTGGAGAGCCTGCCCATCACTATTTTTGCCTCACATCTAGCCTCCACCTTCGCTCGTGAAGCACTATATACCTTGTTGATCTTTCCGACAGGTGCATAGCCTTGCCTCCTGTCAAACATTGATTATTTCCTTGTCGATCCTCAAGGATACACTTATTTTGACTCTGGTTACATGAGAATGAACATTGGTGCTGAGATGGAGGAGGATTTCATGGACTATTATGCCAATCCATAGGACAGAGTGCCTATCTGGAAAGAATCCCCACATCATACACTGGGAATGGAACCACCACTGCCATTTGGATCCCTGAACGTAGGGCTTCATTCAAATTTCTATAATCCTGCAGAAGACTATAAATTACGTATCTCACTAGGTTCTCCTTCAGAGTGTCTCAATTGTGATTTTTGGCACAACATTGGGGTTTCAACACCAGATATCTCAGAATGGTTGGGATTGTAGAATTTTGGGGTGAGTTCTACTAAAATTTCCTTGGACGCATTGCATTTCACTGATAATTGTATCAGCCCTAGAAACCCTATCACACCTTTGTGGTCCGCAAAGACCTGCCCTGGTTCATCTATAACTCTAGGGATTTCTCATGTTGGGGTGGTTGGGGAAATTGTTGTTTCACAACCTCATGGGGATTCTGGTAGTTTGAAGGATTCAAGTCTAAAGAACATATGGGTGTCCCTATGAGTATAAAACCTGGAAGGGAAGCTGATGCAGTGGGGGGTGCACATATTAGGCATTGGTGGGTTTTAATTCTTCCTCCACGAGATATCCTCCCCTTGGAAAAGTTGATGAAGTTGCCTTGTGGAAAAAAGGTAAATTGTTGAAGTGCACCAAGGTTAAAGAGTAGGACTGGGTTCTAATTTTAGGTGACAATATTCCTTCTAATGACATTGTGGACATTGTCGACAGGGTTATTCTGGGATGGGTTCAAAGTAGGAAATAATCATCCTCTCGGCTGAGGAAATGGGCTTAGGAAGTATGGATTCAAGACATGGTCGTATTGCCTAAATGTTTCACCATGTCCGAGGGATGGTTCACCTTCAAATTTAGTAGTGTTGAATAAGTGACCTAGGCTCTCTCAAGGTACTAGACCATTGAATTGGCTCCCATTCTCTTCAAGCCATGGACACCGGACACCTCTATTTGACCCGGAGCGAGGAACAATTGGGAGCAGGAACTATCTAGGTGAGATGGTTGAGGTTTCCTCTGCATTTATGGTCCGAAGACATCTTTTGATGCATTAGGAATGATTTAGGGAAATTTTTGGATTTCGACAGAGGGTATCTCGAGTCTAGAAATAAGACATATGTTAGACTTTTGGTTCATCTGGACACAAGGGAGGGTTTGGTGGCCAATTTGGTGCTACAATATCGAGGGCTTGTTCATCTTCATAAGTTAGATTATGAAGGTGTCTCATTTCGATGTCATCATTGTCATGAATTCGACAATGTATTCAACAATTGCCCTCTCTTGCAGAAAAGATCTATTGACATTGGTCATGCAGACGCCCTCCAGGAAGGGATGAATGTTGGGGGTATTGCTGGGACTTCTCCTTCGCGTATGTCGGGAATCCCACCACATGCAGCACCTTTTAAGAGCCCACATGTGGAAAAGATGGTACATAAAGGGTCTGACACTAGAATGAGAGCTCGCCATAGCACAATGATGACAACCTCCTCTGTAGGTACCTCCCCCTCTCCCGCCTCTCATCTTCATATTTTTTATTTTATTCCTTGTTCTGCTCCCTCTGTTGTTGGTGAACATATGTTATCTTTGGGATTGGGGGTTATATCTTATAAAATTACAACTACTCATGTGTGTTGTCTGGCTCCTGCACCCTCTTTCCTCCTTTTGAGGACGAATCCTTTGAGATCATGTCTTGTCCTCGATATAACCTACAATCCCTTTGCCCCTTCTTCACTACCTTTGGAGATATCTTTGCCCAGACTTTTATTTGGTGGGGTGATATCTACAGTTGATGAGGAAATTTTGAGGCGCTCCAAATCTATAGTACTTGACATCTTGAAAATATTCATGATATATAATAATGTTAGGAAAACAAAGTCAATTTAGTGTGTTCCACAAATTATAGTAGATGAGTGTGCTATAGAACAAGAGGAAGTCATAGACTAATGGTAAGAGGTGTGCTATAGGGAAGTGCAATGTGACGATGCTATGAAACGCAATAGTGTTACACAAAGAGATGAGATATATTACAATAGAGGGAATGCACCACTGCAAAAGGGAAAGGAGGTTTGTTTCACTTAGAATTGTAATAACAATTAAAGTTAAGAAAGTTAAGAAAGTGCACAAGGACTTACTCGGAAACTATTGGAATTATTCAATTGTTGGCAATGATGTGAAGATCAATAGCAATATGTGAACTACTATACTCTAGTGTGCTGATAAGTAGAAGGATTTCGCGACAAAGAGGAAGGGAAGGCGATGCAATAAGGAACTGCTTCGCATTGCACCATGCTAAGGAGGAGCATTGTGTGGAACTAAGGATGAACGTGATGTGCTAAGGATGTTTTACCATTGCAATTTTCTTTATTCATTAACTTGGGGACACAAAAGGATGTTTATCTTTGAACACACAAGATGAGGGGGACTCCAAATTTTAGAAGTATGCCAAAATTTGGGGTTTTTGTAGCTGCTAAAATAGGTTGCAACTCCTTGTTACAATCTAGGTGCTGCAATTCCCTGCTACAATGCTAGTGTTCTAACTTCCTACTGTAACTCCTGTGTGGCAACTCCTCATTGCAAATTTGGTGTTGTAACTGCTTTATACAACTCTAGTGCTACAAATCTAATGCTGCAATGCATTTTTGTATCTCTTAGAACTGCGAGTATACACCATAACCATTAGCCATCAAAATTGGTTGCTACATCTCTTGAAACTGTGAGTCAACAATGGAACCATGAGGCAATTAAACCTTGAGCTAATGTTGTTACAAAAGTTTTTATTTCATTATTTCAAATTGTATCAATATTAGACATGATTAATTAAGTTGTTAATAATGATTTTGGAATTATGTGAGTCATTTATTGTTTGCTAATGATTATCAAACCACATGAGAAACTTGTGGACACATATTTATTGTTTGCTAATTGTTAGCAAACTATATGAGAAACTTGTGGATATCATTTATTGGATGTTATTTTATTTTTAAACAAAATTTATGTATAAAAGGAGTTCCTCTTTTATTCCACGGGAGAGGATTGTTAGAGCAATGTCTAAATCATAATGAAACAATTTAATTATTGAGTTTTTATTTTAATTGTAGTATATAATTTCTATAATTTATGATTTGATTAATTAATTTAATTTATCTCTTTTGCATATTTATTTCCTCTACATATTTATGAAATAATAATTTATTTTAATTAGCTTAGTTGATTAAATTAATTTATGGTGTCAATGCAACAAGTGTTGATAAATGTTAGCACTTTGTCCTATGGAGGTAGTATCCACTCAATTAAAACAATGTTGTATGATTTAGGTAGTTATCTTCTTTGGTTGTGTGTTTTAAATCCTTGGTTATTCATTCATGTGGAATTTATTTCATTTCATTCTATACCTAATTTTTTATTGTAACACGCCCCCTTACCACCCATGGCTCATACTAAAGGTAGAAGGATGAAGTTACTATGATGACCCGACCTCCAAAGTTCAATTATGGAAATGGGGTCATAAAATTTCAAACTTTTTCAAACTTCTCAAACCCAGAATAAATAATGACGTTGCATTCATCTCAACGAGCCCTTTTCGACGATATAAGATTTACCTTAGTCCAATATAAGGATCAAAATATATAATCATTTATATTTTTTGGCCAAAACTCTCTACCACATGATCAATGTCTCCATGTGGCATCCACATGTCACCCAACACAACACCTACTTGGTTACGCCACCATTGTGATCGAGCCCACATGGAAGGCACTCTCTTGTATAGTCACATAAGTGAGAATTTGGACAGTCGACCCACTTACCAAAATAAGAAAAATGAAAAGGATAAGCATCCTCGAGGAAGAAGGCCACAGAGGATAGAGGGATTTCAAAAACAAGAGAGAAAATAGATACAATGCAAAAGTCAGCAACTAAAAAAATAACAAGAGAATATAACCTTGTGATACTAATAGAGCATAGAAAAAGAAATCAATTATTTTGTTGATCATTGGGAGGTAGAAGAACAACTCTCAGGTGAGGATGGTAGTATCTAGACTTCCTATAAGTCAAGAGGGTGGATATGGTTTTCTCTAGATTCCCTTAACAACTTAGGTGGACGCCTGCTCCTTGGATTCCTATTAGTAGAGTTGTTTAGCCTCCCTCTGCTTGTTTTCTTGGTTTCTTGGTTATAGAGAGCTCTAGATTCCCTTGTTGATTAGAGGGTGGAGTTGCAAACTCTAGATTCCTTTGTTGATTAGAGGGTGGAGGCACAACCTCTAGATTCTCATGTTGATTAGAGGGTGGAGGCCTAGACTTTGGATTCCCTTGTTGATTAGAAGGCAGAGACACAACCTCTAGATTCCCTTGCTACTTGTGGGTGGAAGCATAACATTTGGATTCCTCAATTTACTTGAAGGGTGGAGGTGGTGGACCTTTGGATTCCCTAAGAGACATTGACTGCATGACGTAGCTGGTGGGTGGAGGTGGATGGTCCTCTTGACTCCCTATTTGAGTTGGAAGATGTGGTTGATCCCTTAAGCACTCATCCCCAAACTCTAGAATCTAACTTGGGGGTGACTACTACAAGAAATACTTGGTTGGAGTGTGTCTAAAGTTGGGTGTAGAGTTTCCATCCTGATCTCAGTTGCTTGGATAAATTTATCAAAGATAAGTGGTTGCAAATGTCTGTTATGCCTTGAATGCTTTATGTTTATTTATTGTATTGTTTTATCAATGCTTATAATGTTTAGGAATATGGTGTTCTTGATTTAATGAGAATTGTTGTTTAATGGCATGGATATGGAATGGTTTCAGTTCTTGTGTTCGCCCAAGGCTTGTATTGACGTATATTCAATGTGTTAGTTCAATGTGTATGTCATGAAATGTGATATTTTATGTTTGCTTTAGGAAGGATGTGTCCATATATGTATTTCCTATGTAAATCTAAGGTTTTTTGTTTGTGCCCCTGGACTCTTTCTTTTGCTCATTATTGGTCGAGAGGCCTGTAGCTTTCTATGTTATTAAGGACTTGAAATTTGTCTAATGGTTCACAATGAAAATGAACGAGAAGGTCAGTGTGTATGAGTTATGAAACAGGAAAGAATTGATTATTTCATTATGTTTTCAATATTACAAAGCTTAGGAGGAACAAATTGATAAATCTATACACACACACACACACATAGCATGGACTGGACCAAGCCCTATCGAAAGGTTAGCTGAAATAGATGCAATGATAAATATTAGGAGGGATAGTTGGAGGGGCTTACATATACCCCTATATGTATTTACACATTGTGCATCAGAGGCTTGGGAAAAGGCTCCTTATAAATGTATTATCAGTTAAGTGTCATAATAGGCATTGTTTACACAAGTTTTTATGTCATAAGGCCAGGAGTTCGAACCCTGACATGTGTGACGAAACTCACGCATAAGTGTCATATCGCTAGGGGCCACACCCATGGGAAAAAGCGGCAAGATCACAACTGTCAAATGACGCAAACGTCAGAAGCATCCACATGTCTTGAAACTTTATCTGCAAAGATTTCAAGGGCATCCCCAAGGGAAAATATTGGGATTTTATCCTCAGGGTGAGATGGTAGAGGGGCTAGAACTCAAATGTGCCTTGTGTACATCGGTGAAGGATTTCCAAATCACATGCAATGAAAACACTAGAAAAGGTAGGGGACGAAAGTTACGTGGGGACCCAATCCACGTGGAGAAACTGGTGGAGGTTGACGTCACCCTAGCACTCAGGTCCAATGAACTCACCTCAGAACTTGGAGGTTTCAAATGGAGCAGGGAAGAAAATTGCTAGGGTATTATCACGAGGCTGACATGGCATGATGGAGCTCACCAGTATAGGTGGAAAAAAGAAGAACCATAGAGTTGGATGAGCCATGTTGAAGTGTTGGTCGACATGGAAAGCTCCACGTAATCCCAAAAGGGTCGTCCCTGAAAGGAACAACAAGGGGTGACAAGAGTTAATTCAGAGGAGAGTATTTCTAGGGTGATGTGGCTTTCCAGGGGCCCACAACTACAATACCTCCCTTGTAGTGCACATATATATGGATTTGGTCATGGCCGTTGTATAATTGGTTATTATGTGGCTAGGATGAACGAGTTGAAAACTAGAGTAACATTGTGATGTGGCAGTGAGAGGCAGACTAGTATTGCCACATGGGTGCTACGTGCACCACGTGGCATGTTGGTGAGGTGGAATTAATTGAATGATAAATCTTTGGATGGCCATCTCTTTGGATCAGGGAGCCAAATCGGAGAAAAATTTATATTGTCAGAATCGTCTCGATGAGGAACGTGATGTTATCATTCGTTTTGAGTTTCTTGAGAGTAAAAGAAAACGAAAAATTTGGACCCCATTTCCATAAATATAACATGGAGATAATATCATCTTAATGACTATCGCTTACTAACCTTAATTGGGGTTTAGGATAATAGGGGGTATTTTACAGTTACCTACTCTTTGCCCCATATAATTATATCTATTTCAAAGTTTGCACCAACTACAACAACTAACTCTTTAGGGGCAAACACAACTGATTATTCTTCGTGACCTTTAAACCTTGATGGCTCATAGAGCTTCAAGGGATCATATGTTGAAGACTAGATGCATTCCTATGTAGGATGGTAGATCCAACTTGAACGTGTTCTCTTCAATCTACTTGATGATGGTATATGGGCCATATATGAGTGGCTTGATCTTCTTGGCATTTACTTTAATTAACTCCTTTTGAAGGTAAACCCAATTTCATTTTCTTGATTTTGTGCAAAGCTTCTTGAAATTGATTATGAATATTTAGATGTGGTCTAAGAAATTATCACTTACCCATGTGCAACAACCTAATTTTTCATTGTCTTGTATATAAGACCTAAAATGGCTAATGGATCTTTTGGTAATCCAAGGCATGCTTCAAAAGGTGAAGTGTTTGTCACTCTATGTTGTGCTTAATTGAAACATCACTACACATATGGGATGTTGGCATCTTGTGCCTTTGAATGTTTGTGATTAAACGTGCACAACAATTGAATTTTGCTACAATTTATAGTCTTTATCTAACCAACTTCTTTTGGATGAAATACAATATGTCTTTTCAATTTCTCATATGTCAGCTACATACTGCCTATCATAAGTAACCAAAAATCTACTATTGTAAGAGATTATTAATAATGGTAAGCCCAAGTGCACATATGCCTTCTCAAAGAACAATTGTGCCTCTTCTTGTGTTGAGATAGTCTTCTTGCTTGGTATAATCATTACCATTTTGTTGAAGTGATTTGTAGTGACCATTAGATAGTTATTTTGTTTACTATTCATTGGTAGACATCCAAGAAAATCCATGGATTTTGATTCGTGTAGTTTAGATTGAGGTTGAAAGTGGGATGTATATTTTCCCAATGTTTGATTTGTTGGCTTTGAGACAATAAATAGGGAACAATTTATCATAAACTTTGATACCTATTATAACATCTTTAACCAATAAAAATAGATCTTCAATTTCTTAGTCACCTTGTCCTTTCAAAAGTGTTCTGATATTTTTGATGGTTTGACTAGTGTAACCATTGCAATCTCTTATCTCCCTAACAATCACAAATAGTGCTCAACTTGGAAATATTCCCATATTTCAACAAGTATTCCTAGAACTCTTCATTTTTGAAGGTTGTCTCAATTCTATATTGGAATAACTATGTGCATGTGAAGTCTGGACAATGCACGTAAGCTTCTTTGAACATAATGAAACCAAATTGTATATTGTATGAACACTGTCAATTCCACTTTTTATCACTGTAAAAAGTTCTAAAATTTTGGACAACTGGTATGGTTCCAAAGTTTTATGTTAGTCTTGGTCAAGTCACTTTTATTGTATTTGTTTTAGAGTCTAAATCATAGAGTTGGAGTCTTGCTTCCATTATTAAATAAAGGTCAACAACCATATTTCTCCTATCATAGATCCCACATTATTTCAAAAGTGTCATGTGTTTGGTTGTCTCAAAATTGACATGCGCTACGAAATTGCCTAGGAGTTTTCATAGTGCAAAACTCAGAAAATACACTATATGCGCTACGAAATCGGGGATTCATAGTTAGGATTTTTCGTAGCCCAAAAACCAAAATTTGCACTGGATGCGCTACGAAATCACTGAAGCAGCCTTTTTTAAACAGAAAAATTATTTTAAGTAGTCAACTTCCAGGTGGTCTCTGGAGCAACTGAAAGCATATTTTGGAAAAATGAAAGAGGCTTTTATTCCTAACATACTAAAGTACAAAGACCTCTTTTAGTTCCTTCAAATTCATTATGATATGGGAGAAGTTGATGACTCAAATTGCGTTATGAAACTGTTGTAGCAGTAGTTTTTCATAAATCACAATTTCCAGTTTACACCTGATATTCAAAGATAGTTTCTGAGCAATAGGAAAGGTATTGCAAAAAACCAAGAGATTTTTTTGTTCAACACAGAGTGGTCTACAAAAGTCTCCTTCAGTTTTTCAAAATACATTTTTGATGAGGAGAAAAAAGCTTTGTCCCAACACTTATTTTTCAGCCAAAACATAGCAGGGGACAATTTCCTAGTTTTAAGGCAGATGAAGGAGAAGCTATTGGAGGCCAGCTGGGGGGTTATGGAAATAACCAAGGTCGAAGTTAAGAAGGAGCAGATTTCAAAAACCTAATTTATTCCACACCCTAGGTAGTTGCTAGCATAATAAGGAGTTACACTCCTAGTTGTATTAGGACTCTAGGACTATTAGTTAACAACTAGTTGTAATTAATAGTCTGTTTTAGGTATGAGTAGGTGTCAGGTCAAGCAAATTCGAATTCTCTTGATGAAGGATCATGGAATCCTTATTGTAAAAGCTATATATGAAGCAAGAGATGAAATTAAAAAGGGTTGGAGTTTTCATTAGTAAAGGAAAGATTGTGTTATTGTAAAAATTATGTTTTTTCATACTTAATACAGTGATCAGTTTGACTACTCAAGATTCACAAAGAGTTTATATGTTTGATGTTCTTATGGATTTATAGAATTACTTATTTGCAGTGGTATGAGCTTGTGATACTTAGAATTCACTGGAAAATGCTCTAACTTCCTTCACATGCTTGTAAACTATGTTGTTTCACTATGTTGCAGTTTTCTTCATAAACATAAACTCTAAGTGCCTTGATTTCCATATCTTGTTGATCATGTTGTTTTCTTGAAGACCATTTTGACTCCATAGCCCAATAGATGTTTGCTAATCATACTTTCAACCATTCAATAAGTTATACTTCCTTTCATTTTGTTCCTAGAGTTAGCCATCTAATCATTAATCAAAAACCCTAAACCTAGTGAGAGAGCCCTCTCAGGTTGAGGAGGCTAAGCCTCAGCCAAAAGATTGGTTTGAAATAGTTACACTGAGATTGACTTGATGAGTAGCCTATCAGCGTCCTATTTTGGTGATAAAATTTTGGTGTGTCTGCCGGGAGTCTAAATATTACTCATTACCAAAATCAAAGTGTTGAACTTCTGAAGGTAGTAGGAGCTCAGGAAGCTGTTTGAGGCTGCAACTACCTTAGCAACTCCACACATCAAATAAAAAATTGGAAGGTGACTCCACTACTAGAAGATCAGTAGCTTGATGAAGTTTCAAGATGAGTGTTATTGCAATAATGAATGCTAGGTATGCCCCTATGAATTGGTCTCATATCCTTGGTCTCCAAATCCTATGCCAAAGGTCAAATGGTTAGATGATCTTCCAATATTCAAAGATGAAAAGAAAGACAATGCTACTCTTCATTTGGTTAGGTTCCATATGCATGTACGCAGTCTTAAGGTTCAGTTCCCTGAAGATTGTCTCATGAAGATGTTTATGACCACTTTAGAAGGAAAAGCATGGTCTTGGTATAAAGCTTGGAAAATGGTTCATTATATTCTCTTGCTGATTTCCATGATGTATTCTATGACATGTATAAAGAGTGTCATCCCTCCTTATTGCTGGTCAAAGATTGTTGTAAACAGTTTGCGAGTTTTATCCAATATTTGGAGGATTGTTATGATGATGATGAATTCATGGATGAAGAAATTTTAGAGGCTCTTCATAACAATAACACCAAGAAGAAAGGATAACGTCCCATGAAATGCAGCATGAAAATCAGCAGGGATTTACTTATGAAAATCATATTACATCCTCCGAGATTGATGTAGAGATGCAGCAGACTTTTCAGTCTTTGGATCATAATGAAGATGAAAATAATTGCAAACACCAAGAAGAAATACTGAAAGAAAGTTTTTATAACCCTCAGGCAGAGGAAAAGGTTGATCATTTATGTAATTCCTTGCAGCAAATTACTTCAAAGAATGATCATAATAGTGAGGAAAATTACATTATCTATGGGAATCATGCAGAAAGGCAGTTGGATAGCATATCAAAGGAATTTTGTGTGGCTGAGAATCAGTGGTCTGAAGATAAAGAATGTTATGAGAATCATCAAACTAATCATGTCTTTTTTGACCCTATAGTTGATTACATGGAAAAGATTTGTTGTTCAAATTTCCAGTTATATTTTTATCTTGAAGATTAGTTACATCTCATGCTGACTCGGTTATTTCAGTATCATGTTTATTTTTGCTTCAAGCATAGCCAAGAGATTCAAGTGTTAGATCAGATTAATGACTGGCTTCATTGGAAGTTTCATGTTCCTTGAGCTACAAATGGAGGTTGCAATTGACAGGGTAGGTAGGAATGTGCAAATAAGCTCAGGGTAGGATGACTGAGCATTTTTCAGTAGATACAAATTTCTTTCTTCTAAAGTGATCATCAAGCTTAAGCCCGAGTTGAAGGCCCAACAGTTTGAAGAAGTTGTTTGTCAAATCAAATAAAAGTATATCTATTTTACCAATAAATAGATACCACTGGAGCTACACATTCTTACTGTACCACAAGGGCACACTATCCCAAGTGGAGCCACTATTGTCACTGTAAAAAGTTCTAAAATGTTGGACAACTGGTATGGTTCCAAAGTTTTATGTTAGTCTTGGTCAAGTCATTTTTATTGTTTTTGTTTTAGAGTCTAAATCATAGAGTTGGAGTCTTGTTTCCATTATTAAATAAAGGTCAACAACCTTATTTCTCCTATCATAGATCCCACATTATTTCAAAAGTGTCATGTGTTTGGTTGTTTCAAAATTGACATGCGCTACAAAATTGCCTAGGAGTTTTCGTAGCACAAAACTCAGAAAATGCACTATATGCGCTACGAAATCAGGGATTCGTAGTTAGGATTTTTTGTAGCAAAAAACCCAAAATTTGCACTGGATGTGCTACGAAATCACTGAAGCAACCTTTTTTCAACAGGAAAAATATTTTAAGTAGTCAACTTCAAGGAGGTCTCTTGAGCAACTGAAAGCATATTTTGGAAAATTGAAATAGATTTTTGTTCCTAACATACTGAACTACAAAAACCTCTTTCAGTTCCTTCAAATTCATTATTATCTGGGAGAAGTTGATGACTCAAATTGCACTACGAAACTGTTGTAGGAGCAGTTTTTCAGAAATCACAATTTCCAGTTTACACCTGATATTCAAAGATAGTTTTTGGGCAGTAGGAAAGGTATTGCAAAAAACCAAGAGAGGTTTTTGTTCAACACTGAGTGGTCTACAAAAGCCTCCTTCAGTTTTTCAAAATACATTTTTTATGAGGAGAAAAAAGCTCTGTCCCAACACCTATTTTTCAGCCAGAATAGAGTAGGGGAAATTTCCTAGTTTTTAGGGCAGATGAAGGAGAAGCTATTGGAGTCTAGTTGGGGGGTTATGGACATCACCAAGTTCGAATTTAAGAAGAAGAATCTGTCAAAAACTGAATTTATTCCACACCCTAGGTTGTTTCTAGCATAATAAGGAGTTACACTCCTAGTTGTATTAGGACTCTAGGACTGTTAGTTAACAACTATTGTAATTAATAGTCTGTATTAGGTATGAGTAGGTGTTAGGTCAAGCAAATTTAAATTATCTTGATGAAGGATCATGTAATACTTATTGTAAAAGCTATATATGAAGCAAGATATGAAATTAAAAAGGGTTGGAGTTTTCATTAGTAAAGGAAAGATTGTGTTATTATAAAAACTGTGTTTTTTCATACTTAATACAGTGATTAGTTTGACTACTCAAGATTCACAAAGAGTTTATATGTTTGATGTTCTTATGGCTTTATAGAATTACTTATTTGCAGTGGTATGAGCATGTGATACTTAGAATTCATTGGAAAATGCTCTAACTTCCTTCACATGCTTGTAAACTGTGTTGTTCCATTGTGTTACAGTTTTCTTCATAAACCTAAACTCTAAGTGCCTTGATTTCCATATCTTGCTGATCATGTTGTTTTGTTGAAGACCATTTTGACTTCATAGCCCAATAAATGTTTGCTAATCGTAATTTCAACCAGAAAATAAGTTATACTTCCATTCATTTTGTTCCTAGAGTTAGCCATCTAATCATTAATCAAAAACCCTAAACCTAGTGAGAGAGCCCACTTAGGTTGAGGAGGCTAAGCCTCAGCCAAAAGATTGGTTTGAATAGTTACACTGAAATTGACTTGATGAGTAGCCTATTAGGGTCCTATTTGGGTGATAACACCACTATTGGTGATCTTTATAGGATGTGAACAACTTTATTTGTTCTTGCTATTAAAAACTTAATCATTGTGTTGAATTGTTATTAATATGTGATCCACTTCATGTGGAATTCATTCTTGATCTTACTCAATTCAAGGAAACTAGAGAGGCTTATGGTTGATATGAATAACCATTTCTTGTTGAGGAAATAGTCTCGCTAATGCTTCACTGCTTGATCCAATGTATAGGTTTCTTGGTCATACATTGAAAAAATTAGCACTAACTTAGAAATGTTTCAAAGTGATATGGATCTTCAGTGTCACATTAATAATACTATCGTGGCATGTCAAATGCTTCCACTCAATATCAAAGATTTGTTGAATGTTACGTGGGATAATTGGAGCAATGATAACTCAACACTTTATCGCTTTGAACACTTCTATTGTGCAATGTTTTAATTGAAACTAATTTATTCATCATTTAAGGATTTAATAGGGTATGTCATGGAAAAAAAAATTATGAGTTCCATGAGATAATTTTTCATTCCCAAGAAACTTCAAATATCATGAATGTACTTTGATAGCAACCACTAGATGATAGTAAAAACATTTTCTAGATTAATGCTAAGTCCATCTTGCTTCAAATGGAGTCCAAGATAAACAAGTTTTTTCTATCAGAATGTACACTTCTTTAGTTTGAGCAATAGCTTCTCTTGGTACAATGATAAGGATACTTGGTCCTACTACTAAAAGTGGTCCTCTCGGGGTTTACTAAAAACTAGTATATCATCCAAGTATATGATCAAAGTGGCCATTCAAGGTCCTCTCAAAAACAACCCTAATGTTGGAATTTTTCACCTCATGATTTTCCACTGCTTTTCCAAGGTTTTTCCATGCACACAGCTGTGGACATGGCTGAATCTATTAATGTTATTTTTCATGAAATAAGAAGACCCAAAATAAATTCGTATTGCCCCATTCTAATTGACTAACTTTTACATTATTTTAACCTTGATATATCCTTATGGCACATGCATTATTCTTTAAAGACCTCAAGTCGAGGATATGGTTATTTTTACTATGTGATAATGACTTTGATGTACCTATTTGATGATTATATGTAATCATGGTGATAATTTCATTATATACTATCACATTCATATGTTCTGATGACTACTTGTTTGATTTCAGTGAGTCTTATGTTGAATATTATGTATTCATAGTCATGATGATTTCGATATTGATCTTGTAATATGTGTAAATGTATCATTGACTAACCTTATGAGTGGATATTATTGATGACTATTTGAGTGTGGTAGGAGGCCACTAGGATGCACATGCATGTGATGGGTCAGTGACCTCCAGTTTGATCGATCGCATGCTATTGATATTAAAGTTTAAATTTTAAACAATATTCTATTATGATTTATAATATCATGTTAGTGGTTGTAGGCATAGGTTGGTTGCTCAGCTGAATAACTCACACATGAATGATGTGGTTGTAAAAGACAGATGAAATTCATGGGAGATATGGGATAATGTTCCTAATTCCATCCATTATCACTTTGTTGTTCTCCAATTTGACCTTTTTAAGGATTGATACCAAGGCACTCAATGGAGGTCGATAAGACCTCCCCACTTTAGGTCCTAGGTTGGCTCCTTGGACCAAAGGGGGTGACCCTCGACATATTACAATTGATATTGCCCCATATTACTTTGGAAAAATCATTTAAAAATGTTTAGATTTTCCATATTAAGGATAGTATTTAAGATGAAAGGTGAAGATTTAATAATAGAGAGGAGGCGATAAAGAATTTAAATTGTCATTTGAAATTAAGGTCTGCCATAGAAAGTGCCTTTATTCCTATCACATCAATACTTACAAGTTAGTGAATGAAATATTTAGAGGAAAAATGTGTCTAACAAATATCGTAAGTATTTTCTAGCACAAGGTAACATAAACATATTAAATACTAAGTAATAGTGTGTATTTGTCTTATTATATAATAGTAGGAAAACACATTAAATCATATTAGATAGCATGAATGAAAACCATAAATTAATCATCAAACTTAATGGTTCACAATAAATGTAGATCTTTATAACATTGATAATCCAAGATATAAAATCTTTATGATTGATGAGTGATATTGTATATATTTCTCACATAAAAATTCCAAAAGAAATAATTTCTTAAAACCCTAAATCATCAAGTTATTATAATATTCACTTTTAAGAAATACAATTTTCATGACTGGGTTTTGGGGAGGGTCGAAATGGATCTAAGGTTTTCTTTTCGACATCCACCATAGGGTTGAGGTAGGGTTTTCTGTGGGAGGTTTTCTACCACATTTGGAGAGCATTCCCATCACTATTTTTGCCTTGCAGCTAGCCTCCACCTTCGCTCGTGAATCACTATATAACTTGTTGATCTTTTTGGCAGGTGCATAGCCTTGCCTCCTATTAAACAATGATTATTTCCTTTTCAATCCTCAAGGATACACTTAGTTTGACTCTCGTTACATGAGAATGAACATCAGTGTTGAGATGGAGGAGGATGTCATGGACTATTATGCCAACCTACTCGATGGAGTGCCTATCTAGAAAGAATCCCCACATCATACACTGGGAATGGAACAACCTTTGCCATCTGGATCCCCGAACGTAGGGCTTTATTCAAATTTCTCTAATCCTGAAGAATACTATCAATTACCTATCTCACTAGGTTCTCCTTCAGAGTGTCTCAATTGTGATTTTCGACACAACATTGGGGTTTCAACACCAGAGATCTTAGAATGGTTAGGGTTGTAGAATTTTGGGGTGAGTTATACTGGTATTTCCTTGGAAGCACTGCATTTCACTGATAATTGTATCAGCCCTAGAAACCTTATCGCACCTTTTTGGTCCGCAAAGACCCTCCCTGGTTCATCTGTAGCTCTATGGATTTCTCATGTTGGGGTTATTGGGGAAATTGTTCTTTCACAACCTCATGGGGTTTTTGGTGGTTTGAAGGATTCGAGTCTAAAGAACATATGGGTGTCCCTGTGAGTATAAAACCTGGAAGGAAAGTTGATGCAGTGGGGGGTGCACATATCGAGGCTTCGGTGGGTTTTAATTCTTCCTCCACGGGAGATCCTCCCCTTGGAAAAGTTGATGAAGTTGCCTTGTGGGAAAAAGGTAAACTGTTGAAGTGCACCATGGTTAAAGAGCAGGATTGGGTTCTAATTTTAGGTGACGATATTCGTTTTGATGACATTATGGAAATTCTTGGCAGGGTTATTGTGGGACCGGTTCAAGTTAGGAAATAATCATCCTCTTGGCTGAGGAAACAGTCTTAGGAAGTATGGATTCAAGACATGGTTGTATTGCCTGAGTTTTCACCCTGTCCAAGGGATGGTTCGCCTTCAAATTTAGTAGTGTCGAACAAGTGACCTAGGCTCTCTCAAGGTACTGGACCATTGAATTGGCTCCCATTCTCTTCAAGCCATGGAAACCTCTATTTGACCTGGAGCGAGGAATAATTGGGAGCAGGAACTATCTAGGTGAGACGGTTGGGGCTTCCTCTGCATGTATGGTTTGAAGACTTCTTTTGATGCATTGGGAATGATTTAGCGAAATTTTTAGATTTCGACAGAGGGTATCTCGAGTCTATAAATAGGACGTACGTTAGAATTTTGGTTCATCTAGACACAAGGGAGGGTTTGGTGGCCAATTTGGTGCTACATTATCGAGGGCTTGTTCATCTTCATAAGTTAGATTATGAAGGTGTCTCATTTCTATGTCATCATTGTCATGAATTCGGCCATGTATTCAATAATTTTCCTCTCTTGCAACAAAGATCTATCAACATTGGTCATGGAGACGCCCTCCAGGAAGGGATGAATGTTGAGGGTATTGTTGGGACTTTTCCTTCATGTATGTCGGACATCCCACCACATGCAACACCTTTTAAGAGCCCACATGTGGAAAAGATGGTACATAAAGGGTCTGACACCAGAATGGGAGCTCGCCATAGCACAATGACGACAACCTCCTCTGTAGGTATCTCCCCCTCTCCCTCCTCTCATCTTCATATTTTTTATTGTATGCCTTGTTCTGCTCCCTCTGTTGTTGGTGAACATATGTTATCTTTCATATTGGGGGTTATATCTTATAAAATTACAACTACTCATGTGTGTTATCTGGCTCCTACAACCTCTCTCCCTCCTTTTGAGGAGGAATCCTTTGAGATCAGGTCTCATCCTCGATATAACCTACAATACTCTGCCCCTTCTTCACTACCTTTGGAGATATCTTTGCCCAGACTTTTATTTGGTGGGGCGATATCTGAAGTTGATGAGGACATGTTGAGGCGCTCCAAATTTATAGTACTTGACATCTTGAAAATATTCATGATATATAATAATGTTAGGAAAACAAAGTCAATTTAGTGTGTTCCACAAATTATAGTAGATGAGTGCATTATAGAACAAGAGGAAGTCATAGACTAATGGTAAGAGGTGTGCTATAGGGAAGTGCAATGTGACGATGCTATGAAACGCAATAGTGTTACACAAAGAGATGAGATATATTGCAATAGAGGGAATGCACCACTACAAAAGGGAAAGGAGGTTTGTTTCACTTAGAATTGTAATAACAATTAAAGGTAAGAGAATTGTTGCACAAGGTTTGAGGCTAGTCTAATAATCACATATGCACCACTATGTGAGAGCATAGGTGAGGCTTCCCATCATTGCATGTGAATGGGTGCAAGGGTGCACCACAAGGTGAGGAGAAGGATAGTAGTGGCAGGACTTTAAGTAGTAGCATAGCTTTTTAATGACATCATTACGCAACGAGGAGGGGTAATCTATTAAAGGGAACTATGTTGGTACACAAGGAGAATAGGGGAGGCTTTGCACCATAGTGCAAGGTTCAATTAGAATGTGTGTAATAGAATGAGAATATGTGCATTCTTGTGATATTGTGAGGTTGGTAGGTAGGAAAATTAATGAGGCAAGGAAATTTCTAAGTGTGGAAATGAAGAATGGGTAGTGAAGGAGCTAAGACTAATGAGACGGGAAGAGAAAAAGATGTAAACTATGCAGCATTAATTTATATAAGGCAAAAAATTAGGTGGTTAAAGGTCAAGGGTTAAAAGGAAAAGGGTCGCATAGAAGATGAATTTCCAAAAGACAAAAAATGACAAGAAAGTGCACAAGGACTTACTCGGAACCTATTGGAACTATTCAACTCTTGGCAACGACGTGAAGATCAATAGAAATATGTGAACTACTATACTCTAGTGTGTTGATAAGTAGAAGGATTTCGCAACAAAGAGGAAGGGAATGTGATGCAATAAGGAACTACTTCGCATTGCACCATGCTAAGGAGGAGCATTGTGCAGAACTAAGGATGAACCTGATGTGCTAAGGATGTTTTACCATTGCAATTTTATTTATTCATTAACTTGGGGACACAAAAGGATGTTTATCTTTGAACACACAAGATGAGGGGGACTCCAAATTTTAGAGGTATGCCAAAATTTTGGGTTTTTGTAGCTGCTAAAATAGGTTGCAACTCCTTGTTGCAACCTAGGTGCGGCAATTCCCTGCTACAATGCGAGTGTTGTAACTTCCTACTGTAACTCCTGTGTGGCAACTCCTCGTAGCAAGTTTGGTGTTGTAACTGCTTGTTACAACTCTAATGCTACAAATATAATGCCGCAATACATTTTTGTATCCCTTAGAACTGTAAGTATACACCATAACCATGAGCCATCAAAAGTTGTTGCTACATCTCTTGAAACTGTGATTCAACAATGGAACCATGAGGCAATTAAACCTTGAGCTAATGTTGTTACAAAAGTTGTTATTTCATTATTTCTGTCAGGCCAGGAGTAACTCCAGGAAAACTGATTCATTTATTCCATTAGGTAGCTATCTATTATATACATGAATGTGATCATTTAGTTCATCTTCTTGATGACTGTTCACATTCAAATTCTCCCAATCGCTGAGGATTAGGTGTCAACATTCCCCCCCTTAATCTGAAGGGATGTTGGTGAGTCCAAGCATCATTCTGAATCTTTCAAGCTTTTCTCTTCCAAGCGCTTTGGTGAAGATGTCTGCAACTTGCTCATTTGTGGAACAATGGCGGAGATGGATTGTTTGGCCTCAACATGATGTCGGATCAAATGATATTTAGTATTGATATGCTTTGTACGATCATGAAACTTTGGGTTCTTGGCCAACTTTATTGCAGAGGTGTTGTCAATCATGAGTTGAGTTGATTGTACTTGTTTCACCTGCAAATCTTCAAGAATTTTTCTGAGCCACACAATTTCTTTTGTTGCTTCAGCTGCTGCCATGTATTCTGCTTCTGTTGTGGAATCTGCTGGAACTGATTGTTTGCGTGATCTCCAAGAGGCAGCTCCTGATCCAAGACTCATAGCATATCCTGAAGTAGATACTCCAGTTTCTGTCTCCATCGAAGTCTGAATCAGAGTATCCAATCAAGCTGAAGTCGTCCACCTGTGTATACTTGATTCCAAGGTCTTGAGTTCCCTTCAAGTACCTTAGAACTCTTTTTGCAGCAGACCAATGTCCCTCACAAGGCTTTTGCATAAATCTGGAGAGGATTCCAACAGCAAATGAAATGTCTGGTCTGGTAGTATTGAGGTAGATGAGATTTCCTACAAGTTGTCTATACTTTGTTGCATCCTCAAATTCCTTTCCTTCAATAGATGTGAGCTTTAAGTTTTGTTCCATTGGAGTAGAAAGAGGATTTCACTCTGTCATGCCAAATCTGTTTAACAAATCTCCAATGTATTTCTTTTGAGAAAGAAATATGGATTTTGGATGTTGGGTTACTTCAATGCCAAGATAGTAATGAACATAGCCCAAATCAGTCATTTCAAAACTTTTTCCTAATTCTTTCTTTATGGATGCAATATAACTTTCATTGTTCCCTGTCATTAAAAGATCATCTACATATACCACAAGATATACAACTGTTTTGCCAACTTTCTTGACAAATAAAGTTGCATCATCAAGATCAAAATGATTGAAGTTGAGTTTCAGAAGATGCTCAGTTAGCTTTTCATACTAGGCTCGTGGTGCTGTTTGAGGCCATACAAGGACTTCACAAGTTTGCATACTTTATGTTCATGTCCTTTCACAGCAAATCCTTCAGGCTGGGACATAAAAGCATTCTCTTTTAGATCTCCATTCAAGAAGGTAGTTTTTACATCCATTTGAT
>APFE031069160.1:2439-29239 GCA_000404065.3 Pinus taeda | reverse complement strand
ACAGAAAGACATCCTTCCAACCAAACATAAATCAAAACCCTTACTTCATAACTAGCCTAAAATCTCCACAGAACAAAGACAAACCTTAAAGAGAGAGCCCTCTCTGATTACAGTTGGGCTAGAAGCTGTAATCCAAAGATTGGTTAGTGGTTACCCCGGCCGTATTCCCTTGGAGTCAAAGGGAACAACCTGGGTGTTACCACACTCTAGAAGATGCGGGAAGCTCCAATTTGTATCCCATAGTACTAGTCTTTTGCAACACCTTGTACGAACCATAATACTTTGGTGATAGTTTATTATACTTCTCATATTGCTTGAGGTGAATTTATTTTTATGGTTGTAGTTGTAGAAATACCCAGTTACCTACATCAAAACTTCTTTTATTGTGATTTTAACCTACCCGTTGTTTCATTCTATTCGGTGCCAAAGCAGGGTTATCCTTTAAGAGTTTAAGAACTTGTTGTTGATGCTCGATGTGATCTTCCATTTATTGAACCTTAGAATATTCTCTTAAAGATGATGTGATGGATGGTGGATGATATCCATAAAGTGCCATAAATGGGGCCATTTTACTGAAGTATGGATGGAAGTGTTATACCATTGTTTACCCAAAGGAAACCACTTAATGCATTGTGTATGTTTATCAGTTACAAAGCAGGAAGGATATCCTTCCAAACATTTTCCCACTATCTCATCTTGCCCATCAAATTGAGGATGATAAGATGATCTATGAACTAACTGAGTATCCAGACAAGAAATAATTTCATCCAAAATTTCTAGTGAAAATAGGATTTTTGTCACTTACAATAATCTTTGCGTATCCATGTAGCTTTTGTGTTTCTTCCATAAATGCAGTAGCAATTGTACTGGCTTTAAATGGATGAGATAATGGTCAAAATTGAGCATACTTGGTAAGTCTATCAACTACCACCGTGATGACACTCTTTCCTTCATACTTGGCTAGACCTATGATAAGATCCATTGAAAGCTCCTCCCAATGTTCACTTGGAATGGATAAAGGTTGTAACAAACACGGGGTCTTAATTGATTCAACTTTATTTTGTTGGAAATCCAAACATTGTGCCACAAACATTTTAATATCATATTTAATTTCATCCCAAAAAAATCCCTTCTTATCATTGTGGTATGTTTTTAAAAGTCTTGAGTGCCCTCCTAATCTAGAGGTCTACAATTCCATAAGAATATTTTGTTTGGGTTAGGAATTCTTATAGAGGCATAAGGAATCTTTGTACCATAACAAATCATGTTTCTAGCTAAATGTGTCAAATGTATTGGGATATTGCTGCAACTTTTGAATGAATTCCCACACTTCTTCATCAATCTTCCATTCATCCCTTTCTTCATTTATCCAATCTCGTTGGATAATAAAAATGGCACAAAGAAATGCTTCCACATCCTCATCCTTTCTTGAGAGTGCATTTGCAACAACATTTTTCTTCTCTTTTTTCTATATGATTTCAAATTCATAACCAAACATCTTTATGACCCATTTTCGTTACTCTTCTTAAGATAATCCTTGTTCTAAAAAGCATTTAAGACTATCATGATCTATTTTTACATTGAAATGTCTTCCCATTAGGTAAGGTTGTCATTTCATAAGTGAATGTAGTATTGCCAACATTTCCTTCTCATAAATAACTTTGTGTAAATACTTTCCTTTGATTGGACGAATTTCGAAAGAAATGAGTCTTCCTTCTTGCATTAAACAACACCAATTCCATTTCCCGAGGAATCAAAGTCCACAATAAAGGTGTTTGTGAAGTCTCATGTAGATAATAACGGTGCTTGGCACATTTCCTCTTTAAGATGTTCAAAGGCCATCATTGCTTTTGGAGTTCAAGAAAATGCATAATTTTTTCAGTAATGTTGTTAGAGGTGTTTCTATTCTCCCATAATTCTTAACAAACTTGTGATAATACCTTGTCAACCCAATCATTCCTCACATATGCTTAATGGATGTGGGAATTTTCCACTCCTTAATGGCTTTAATTTTCCTACCTTCATGAGATACAATATAACCCAAATGTTCCAGATTCTATACTCCAAAGAAATTTGGAGTTTTTTTGCATATAACTGTTTCTCCCTAAATAGTTTGAGCACACTATTAACATGTTGAACATGATCCTTTCAAGACTTGTTGTAGATTAGTATATCATCAAAAAATACTAACACAGAATTTATAAGTAAGGGTTTGAAAATGGAATTCATCAAACCTTTAAATGTAGAAGGTGCATTGGTAAGGCCAAAAGGCATGACCAAGAGTTCATAATGACCCTCATGAATTCTAATGTTGTTTTTAGAATGTCTTCAGTCTTCATTCTGATTTGATGCTATCATGAATGAAGATCCACCATGGTGAATTAAATTTATCCACGTAATTCATCGAATAATTCATCAATTACTGGAATGGGAAATTTATCTTTAATAGTGAGCTTGTTGAGCTCCCTATAATCTAGACACATGCACCATAACCTATCATTCTTTTGCACCAATACTACTGTAGCAGAGAAAGAACTTTGACTAGGTTGAATTATACCAGGCTCTAGCATTTCTACAAATATACGTTCAATTTCACTCTTTTGGGAATAGTGATATCTATAAGGCCTCATGTTTGTAGGAATACTTCCTAGAATCAAAAGAATAACATGATCATGATAACAAATAGGTGGGAGACCTTTGGGAGTCTCAAATACCTTCGAATGATTGTCCAAGGCATTTTGGAGATCTAGAGAAATAGATGATTTCGATGTGGGAACCTCTAGTGAACATAATTGTGCAATTACATCTCGTTGTTCTTTCTTTAGAAACTTTGTCATGTTGTTGGAGTTGATTACATTTCTCAGTTTCCCTGCAATGCCTCTTAATTGAAGTTTCTTTCCTTCCCAAAAGAAATTCAAGAAAGGTTGTTGGAAATTAAAAGCTATTTTACCCAAAGATTGTATCCATTGGACTCCTAGCACAACATCAACACCACCCATTGGAATGGAAAGCATGGATTATTCAATACATATTCTCCCATAGATAACTTGATATTATGGAACTTTCTAGAGAAGTTTATGGTTCCTCCATTTGCAAGCATCACTTGACACTCTGGTGTTGGATATAGGAAGCAATTCAATTCCTTGGTTATCTTAAAATGAATAAAATTATGGGTACTAACCCAATCAGACAACACTATTACCTATTTCTTATTGTTATTTACTTCTATATTGAGAGTTTAAGGAGTGGTAATTCCTACCAATGCATTACAAGATATGGTCAGATTCATTTATTCTTCATATAGGTTTGGTTCCTAGAGTATATCCTGTTCTTCTTGAATTTATTGTTCCTTTTCTTCCTCCACTTCAAAATCTATGTAAAATAATTTCTCCTTAGCACACTTATGACCTTTAGCATATTTTATGTCACAACTATACCAAATCCCTTTTGCTATTTTTTTCTTCCAATTGTTGTGATTTCAACCTAGTAGGTTGTGCAAGGCTAGGGGTAGCAATTCCATCTTTATAGTTGTGAGTGGTAGGCTACCTTGTTTCCATAATTTTCTTCCCAACCTGAATGCATTTTCCAATGAATCAAGTTCCCAAAGGCATATGTCATGTTGGATGTTATCCTTTAGAGTCCCTATGAATACATCAATCATATGCTCTTTAGGAATATCATTTACCCTTATATTCCAATTTCGGAAGTCCTTAATGTTCTCCACCATTGAACCCTTTTGTTTTAGATTTATAAATTGACTAAAGAATGTGTTTCTCTTTGTATCCTCATAATGTGTTATCATTTCCTCTATAAAAATTGACCAAGTGACAATTTGTTTACGACATAAAAGCCATAGATACCATACAAATTGATTGGGTTCCAAATACAAAGTTGCAATGCTTACCTTTTGTGTGTTTTTCACATTATGGAGATCAAAATATTGCTCCATTTGTAGTATCCATGTTACAAGATCCTTGAAATCAAACTTCCACATGTTGATCTTTCAAACATGGTGGATCTTCGGCCGAATGTTAGAGTCTATGAAATCATGATTAGGATTTATTTTGTTCTCATCATGAGTTTCATCTAATACCTTTTCACCATTAGGAAGCATTTATTGTAGCAAACTTGTCAAACCTTCCATGTCTGCTTTTAAACCATTCTTAAAATAATACATATTATCTTTCATGTCATCCATATCATATTTCATGCCATTCTTGAATCCTTCCATGATTGATTTTAAGATAGTCTTAAGACCATCAATTGTAGCTTCCATTTGATTTTCAGTTACTCTTTGTGAGAGCAAAAATTGTTGCACTTGGTCTCATAATTTTGATATATCATGTTCCATTTCTTCTTCTTCTTCATGCGTCATAGTAGATATTTTTTGTTGCTTAATAGGTTTTCCATATTATTTATTTGTGGAATCAATTAATGAATAATATGATTCACTATGACCTTTGAATCACTTCAAATGATTTTTTCAAACAATACTTATGCAAAGTTTAGAAAAATACACACCTTTTTTTTCTCTTTGCAGGAGCTCAATATTGAATATGTTGTATCTCTATAATTGCGGGTAGCCAAGGTCTCCAATTTAGTCATGTAGTATCCCTCTGATTCCACTTTCTAACCCGCAATTTTGATTGAGATTGAATTCTCCAAGAAAGAGTTATGCCCAATCCTCCACGATGACCTAATTATAGACTAGTTCCATAGAGAGAACTTGTACGAAGTTCCATGTGTCACTGTTTCAAACTTAGGACATAAAAATGATACCCAACAAACAAAATCCTATGGTATTTATGTAACATATTATGACATTTTAATATGGTTCTCAAAGAGAAAGTTATGACGATGTTCCCAATGTCACCTATTTGCGATGCAATTCAGGATCCTATAAAAACTCTAACTTCCATGGATTAGATCTCTGAAAATATAGTGCAAAAAGATCTAAAATTTGGAAAGAAAGTGCACCAAGATTTCATCTCAAATGTGTTTTTATTTTTGCATCTACAGCTTCATAAAAAACAAGTTATAGTGAAAATTCCATGAGAACCTATTTGAAGCAGCGAAACCCTAGAGTCCAAAGCTCTGATACCAAATGTTATACAACCAACTCAGAAAATAGAAGAAGAGATAGATAAACAACTTGAAAATCATCCTCTTGGAGGGGTAAACCTACTTTACATTACATAAATGAACAATTCTTGGATGATTCAAATAATAAAACCTCCTTTCTATATATACGAGTCTAAGGGATGACAATATAATTAGAGCCAGCATAACAATAATAATGTAAGGCACAACAATAATAATAGTGGGCTTCTATGGGGCACAATAATAACAGTATAGGAACAATATGGACACAACAATAAAAATAAGGGATACAGTGGAAATAATAATGGGGGAATACACTAGTATTATAGGGACCTAACATGGAAGATACATTGGGTATGACATAGTTTGGTTCAATGTTTTTATGTAACTGCTATAGGATTAAATGGATGGTGTATGGAGAATGAAGAAACCCTCAAGGGTCTTCCCGGGACCCTTCGAAGATTGTAGGATTATTTGCAGCTATCACAAAGCTACATGCATGTCCGTACTCAATAACTAACTATCAAAGAAAAACATAATCATTACCTCAAGCCTCCTTGTTGATTTGTTGGAGAGCACAATATAGCTAGGTGGAAGTCCCCTGAGTCGGCTCTAGATCAAGTCATGCACATAGAAGAGATAATCATAATCACAACATAAAACCTTGATAATTAATACATGAATATACAAACGACATCTAGTTACACATAGCTAAGCTACTCATGCTAAAAGGTATTGAACAAACAAATAAATGAATGGTAGTACCAACACCACAGGGTAGATAGTACAAATGTAGTTCTATATTAATGTTGAAAGAGTGATTACAACCATCTGTTGCATTAGCCTTCCGTTACCCCTCCATCTCTCCTCTCTCTCTCCCTTCTTATCAACATCTTATGCTTAGATTTGAGACTATGCTAAACAATCAAGTAAGCTATCCTTTCAAATGATTTGACCTCTATCACAATAGACCTATCTCTGCTTATGTTGCATTCAAGATTAGGGTTGCCATGTTTCTCCATGTGTTTCCTTAGGTAAAAGAAATGATGTTTCCATGATTTTGAGCTCTTTCCCATTTTCCTCTTTCATTACGATTAGAAATTCCACAAATAGGTCGAACTTTGATGTTTCCTTACTTTACTGAGTAGATTTAGGAGAGAATATAGAGATATTTTTAATTCAGTCACTCCCTTGACCCTTAGATCCTCATTAGGATTTACTAACGTTGTCCTCGAACTAACAGGTAGAGTTAGTGGGGTCACCAATGCTCCATTAGCCTTACAGAGAAGCTTTATAAAGCATGTTGTTAGTGTATAGGCAACGTTAGCATGGAAACAAGACCTGTGAATTTGGATATTGCTTCAGCCGTCATGTACTTCCCCTCTGAGCTGATGAGGAGGTCATTTTGCTGTATAACAGTAACCCTTTGAAACCTTCACTTGACCATTAAAATATGTAAGTAAACATTTATTTTCCCTTCAATATTGTATTTTAAGGTAGTAATTGTGATTGACTCTACCAATAAATAAATTCTTGTGAGAATCCACATAATAAGAAGATAATATTGTTGGGTGAAGGAATTGCAGTTCAACAAACTCATTTCAACACTTAATTTGTGAACCCAGGGTTTCGTACACCTCGAGGCGTAGCATAGGAAATGTGAAGAAATGATATGAACCTTCTCTAATAGTATTCCTACTTATTTAATTACAAATTGCAGACTCGAAAGGAAACACCACACATCAATGACTACCAAGAAACATTTGTTGCTAAATGAAAAGAATGTTCTTTGTAGAAACTCAAGTAAAGGACACTCTCAATTCGTCATGAACAAACTGAATCAATAAAATAACTATTTGAGATTCTCCTCAATATGATTGTAATACAAAAGAATGATCCAACTAATCAGGATGTTTGTCTTCCTCAAGATTTTCCAGGCTGTACCGAGATGTTATTCTTGTACAACAACAAGGTTCTTGTACTGAAACATTGTTCCTGTACTAGAGCGAAGCTTCTATACTAGAAGTATATATATTGGGCCCTTAATAAATATCTTGACCTGCATACAATATCTCTAAGCCTTTGTACTAGAGCACTCTCTTCTTGTACTTAGAATGTCAATTCATGTACTAGAATAGAGGCTCCTGTACTAGGAAAGCAAAGTTCCAGTACTTGGCTTCCAAATTGGTTGCAAGGAATAAAAGAATTTTAACTAAGAAAATAAATGCAAGGTGAAAACAAAATTGTAAAGTAAACCTCTATAAGAAAATGAATCATTAGCTAATCACATGATTGAAAATGAATAGTGCTTTCACAACCAAAGAGAATTTCTATTGAAATAAGAAACTGTTTTACTTGGAAACTACTTTGACTCAAACATCAGCAAGCGCTTTCCTGAAATGGATGTTCATTGAGAGAATTAGATCTACACCTGTATACAAATAATCATTTAAACTCAGGGAAACCTTATGATAAATTCAGTATTAAGTCCAGCAACAAGTGTAGGTAAAAACCTAAATAATGCAACAATATTTTAGTGAAAGTTTATTGACATTAATCTAAACTAAATCTAAACTGAATATTAAAATATGCTTCAGTAAAAATCCAAACACTATTTTTAGAATAATAATAGACCTACAGAAATAGGAATGACTGGTTGCAATGAATAAAGGAAACTTTCAACTTGTTGAAACGAAAACATACTAGTGTAGGAAGCTAAACGTATGTTTTCTTTATAAAGAAAAATACAACACGCATTTGCAGGAAAGTATGGAAGGAAATAAAAGTAAATGAAAATGAACCACGCAAACACCTAGATCTAGGTCAAACAACTTGAAAGAAATTAAATTTCATCAACTATAAAGGAATCCAAACATGATTTGCTTCACTAACCTTGCATCAAAATAGTTCTAACACACCTTTAACGAAGGGAGATCGAGCTGGGTTGGCTAGGCCCTGGCCAACCAGCTCATTTGTTTGTAATGAAATAGGGACTTCAAGCACTCAAATGGAGTGTCACAATGATGTCGGGACAAAAGACTTCACAACTGGCATGTTCCTTTGTATTAAGCTTCAAAAATACTAAATATACATTATGGATCACTGATCTAGCCCAAAAATGGTGATACTTAGAAATTACAAATGGTAGAAAACGTTTAGCACAACATCACTCCCTAACATGTATAGAGAAACCCTATTAAATACATACTTTGGCTCCAGGCTGCAACAAAAATATAACAACATGATATATTAATCCTTTCGATTGTTCGCAAAAAGTCTAAACAAGGGTTTTGCAGCCGAAGTCCAACCTTCATATCTCGCCTTCTTCTCTAAACTCCGAGCCCAACAAGGAAATTGATATATTAGGCAATAAATCAATGTGCTCTACTGAGTTGTCCCATCCATAAGTGGCGAGTCAAACAAAAATTGACAGTTGCCTCGAAAGTGCAGGAACACATACTGGTACAAGCATGATTCCTGCACCAACACAATCTTTCACATAGATTAACACTTTGGTTCCATCAAATTACTTAGGAAAGGAATATAATAGGTGCAAATACATTTTAAGATATAAAACCTCTAAATTTAAAGATTAAGTATATATATAACCTTTGAATATGAAAAGCATAACGACAGTGCAGGAATGTGTGGAATTGGGAAAAAGTACAGGAATAGATAGGCCTTTAGGGATAAAACAGGGTTAAGGTGGTATGTTTTGGACAAGATAGAGACCAAAAATTAGGACAATTCTAGCCACCAACATGCTCCCATCCCTATCCTATTGCGTGTCCTCCCAAAACCTTACCCTTCCCTCTGCAAAAAAACACAAGGAGAACTTCCTTCAATCCTATATTTATATGACAGTTCTTGTCTTCATTGTCCTTTGCTTCTTAGTTCTAGCCTTCTTAGCCTGTTTGACCAATTTCTTGAGTCAACCATAGTATTTCGAAGCTTGCACTTCCCCTTCCAATTCAACATTCTTATTCTTCAGCACTACGCCACGTTCTTTGATGGCCCGATTTAAAATGTCGAGTCCATAAACTCATTGCTCCAACTCCTTGACCTGACTATTCAAATTGAGAGTGGAATCATCCTCAATGAATTCCTCATGTGTCATAATCTTCTCAGCAATTGACATGAAGCAAGTGTTGGTGTCGTCAAGACCAATATCATCCTGTATATCAATATCCATAATTTCGACATCACAGGGTGTGTCATCGCCCTTAATTTCATCACCACGTTGTATTTCATAATCCTACACCTTATCATCACATTTTATTTCATCTCTCTATACTTTAGCATTATACTGCACTTTATTACCCCGATCATCTGCTCGACCCTTCTCTACACTGACATCTAGTGTCTTAAATGTCTTCCTCTTCTACATTTTTCCAACTAACACTAAAAAAGGAGTAACATCTTCCTCTTTAAGTTATCTTGCATTAAACACTATGTGAACCACAACATTTGCGGGCAGCGAGAGATTTTCCTCATTTGGCGAGCTAGGTTGGGAATCAACTACATTTATAGGAGAGGTTGGTTGAGTATGGCCCTCTCTCGAGGAGGTAAACCTCTTCTTAATAGAACGTGTAGTTATTCTCTTCAAACAGTGAGGGGTTTTGGTTACGGTTTCTTGTTTCTCTTCCTACACAAGTTCCTTAGGCAAGGTCTTCTTCTTCTTACTAGTTTGTGCAGTGATGGTTTTATCCATCTATTCAGATTCCTCCTTCCTACTCTTACCCTTATTCCTGGGTGACTCCACTACATTTCCTCCTTGTAATTCCTTCAAGAACCCTTCCTAGGTCACATTTTTACTCTCTAATTCCTTCTTAACTAGAATTGAGATCAACCCATAATTATATAGCTTGAATCCAACCTAACTCTCTTGACTTTTATGAATACCTTTCAAAATTTTGTCCAAACCTTTAAGCAGGAAGTAAGGAAAATTAATCTACTTACCTAATTAAGTAAGTGTAACAGTAAGTAGATGTGATATAGGAAGAATAGGGAATATCATCCCTCACAGGTGAGGAAAATCTGCAGAATGTACAGGAGGTGTCTCCATTTTTTGATGATAGCAGTTTGTTGCAGCACTCGTTTCCAGTCCACTTCTTGATTTTTATTGACTACAAATATATGCCAAGCCCCTTTTCTAAGATCTCCTTTCTTGCACTACTGTTCACCTATGGCCATTAGCCTTGTAGCCTACAAAATAGTCTTCTCTGTCACTTCAAGCTCTAGAGATCCCACCTTAGATCCATGTCCATCAAAGGTTCAGGAAAATTTTAACGCCACAACCAAATCAAAACCATCAAACTTAAGCAAGGATGGGAGGAATCATGCTTCTTGCATTATGGATAGATTGTTCTTGTACTTCATCATTTTCTCTACTTCCTTCACAGACCATAGTTCAATTTGAACATTCGCCATTTCTTGTTCGAATTTTCTCATTTACTCAGAATTTGGGAGTTAATTAGTAGGGGGTTCAGGCCTGAGAAATTCAAAATTTCTGAATGAACTGGAAATTGCTATATTGATTTTTCTCTTTAATGACCACACTCATGAAAATCTTAGTTCTTGGGAAAGAATATGATATGGCCTAAAATAATCATCTATGTCGTAATAATTATTAGTGGTGGGCAGATGTAATGGAGGAAGCTATGCCAGAGAATGTGAAGTGTTATATATGAGCGGGTCATCATTTAATTATTAGCAGGATTTTCAAAAATGAACGTTGGATTCTGGGAGATTTTCACACACATCCTTTGATGGACTCTTGATTTCATAAAAGGCACACATATTAAATTACATAGAGATAGGTTTCTATAATTAAATGTCCATGTACTTTAAAAATATTTCGTAATTAGTAATGATGAGCAAAGTCTAATAATTTATGAAATAAAATCATTGATGACATCATTTTAAAGTAGTGCAATCAGTTGTGCTTGAGCATGATTTGTGTACCAAACATAAGAATAAATCCCCTTTTATCGTTATCGTAAGATTTGGCATCAATCTTGAATTCCTACAATAAGCATTCCTGTACCATAACGCACATTCTTGCACTAAGTAATTGTTGGTTTCTACACTTGAACATACATTCCTTCACTGAGGAATACTATTGTTCCTGCACTGGGCACATGTCTTGTGCCCAAGGCACATAGCAGTGTGTGTTCTTGCACCTAATATTTAATGTTCATGCACTAGAACATACATTCTTCTACCAAGGTACATCATTTTTCCTACAATGATTGATGTTTCGGAATATCTTAAAAAGGTTTCTAAAAAAAAATACGATATGTGGGCTAAATCTTGAAAGATTTGTGAGATTTCCAAAGGATGTTTTATTCGCTAGTTTCTTGGTAATGACACATGTCTTCCTATCTAATAAATGAATTTTGATCAGATCCTACAATACAAAACATGAGGGAGAAAATAAACAGGAAAGGGGTAAATTTTAGAATGGGAAGGAAATTCAACAGGGAATTCAAGTATGAAACCACCAAGAGGACATATGGAAAAAGGGAAAGGGAAAATAAATTCATGGGAAAAGAGGGAAAAATGGAAATGGATAGGGGCAATTTATTTAGAAGAAAGGGAAGGTTAATTTCCATAGGATGAAGAAGGAAAAATAGAAGGGAATTTATGAAAATGAAATAGAAGAAAGGAAAATTTTCACCTCAAAAGGTAGCTGAATAGTGCCGAACCAGAAGTAAATGGAGCGGGAATTGAGTGTTACTTGCATAGAAATTTATGTGTCAGTTGTCCCAAACTTGGAGGAGAGCCTAGTTCCTACACTTAAAAAGCTTCTTCTTCTTCTTGTCAATTAGCACATATAAAGATCAAGTAAAATTCCCATCTTATTACAATTTTGATCTTCTTGCCAACAAGCTAGTTTTCACGCTGATCCTTCTGTGACCATGTCAGTAAACTGATTTTCACAATCACAAAAAAATATTTTTTTCTTATTTTAATTTCAGTTTGTCATTTTTTTCATCATTTTATGTTTCTTTATTTTGAAAAGAAAGAGTCTGATCCGTAATAGGTTGGCATAGCCACCTACCATCTCTATCTCAGATTGTTTTTGCACTTGCTACATGAAGTCTTCCTTTGTGAGGCACTGAAAATATACCTTGATTCTATGCTCATTCACAAGGAATACTAAATTGAGCCCATCAATAGTTTTGATATCTACAACCCCATTCTAAAAAATTCTTACTACTTCATAAGGTACCATCTAGCATGTATGTAATTTTCTTTTGAAATGTTCAAATCTAGAGTCATAAAGAAGTACCCAATCACCTGGTTGGAACTGCTTCTTCCTGATAAACTTGTCATGCCACTTTTTGCGTTGCTACTGTGTCAACACATTTTATTGAACAAAATCTATTATTCATCTAACTCATTTAACTGTAATAGAAGTTGCTACTATGCTTCTCAGAGATCTAATCCCAACTGAACTATTGTTTGTAAAGTTTTCATCTGGAACTCTCTAGGCAAAATAATTTGTTTCATGTATACCAAAATATATGGTGTATGTCTTGTCTTTTTCCACCAAGTGGTTCGATAAGCCCATAAGGCTTCAGGTAACTCACTGACCCAATCCTTCCTATGTAGATTTACAGTTTTGGTGAGGATGGATTCGATCACCTTGTTAGTAGACTCCACCTAGGAATTTTCTTGTGGGTGAAACGAAGTGGAATTCATATGATGAATTTTGTATTGATCCATGACTTCGTACCAGATTAGAAATAAAATGCGGCCTATTGTCAGTAACAATCTCTCTAGGAACACCAAATCTAGTAAAAATTTCGCTAAACAAAAATTCAACAACAACTTTTTTTGTAGCAAAAGAAACAACTTTATCCTCTACCCATTTTGTAGCAAAATCAATGCAAACCAATATATGCATTTTATTCATAGATGTATTTATTTGTCCTACAAAGTTGATAGCCCATTTTTGAAAGGGCTCCATCATAATATGAGGAAATAAAGGCATTTCGTTGGCTTGAACAAGTTGACCCATTCATTGACAGTTATCGCATCGCTTGACATATTATTTGGCATCCTTAAACAAATAAGGCCAAAAGTATCCATTGCGTAGTATTTTATATGAAGTTCTCTTATTAGTGAAGTGACCTCCAGAACATTCATCATGGGAATATTTTAGTATATCAAACACTTATTCCTCTCTTACACATATGTGAATGATAAGATTTGGTCCAATGTAAATGAGATCTCCTTGGATCCAAGAATATGCAACACTTTTTAATATAATATTCTGATTTTCATGAGTGGATAAGTGAGGTGGTGTTTTTCCGATGATTAAATAGTTAGCTATGTCATCAAACCATGGATACTTTTTTGACACAGCAAAAATATGTTCATCAGGGAAATCATCACCAATAGGAATTAATTGACCAAGATTATTCACTCTAGAAAGATAGTCAGCTACAACATTATATTTTCCTAGTCTATCAACAATAATAACATTAAATTCCTGCAACAACACTAATCACCTAGTAACTCTACAACTTGTCAATGGTTTATTCATCAAATATTTTATCATGGAATGATTAGTATGCACAAAGACTTCATATCCTATGATTTAGTGTCTGAATTTATTAGTTCCAAAAATTACAGCTAAAAACTCTTTCTCGGTGACTGTATAGTTCAATTTGGTGGGTGACAAATTTTTACTGATGAAGTAATAGCATAGAATTTTTTTTCTTCCTGTCCTAAATCTGCGCCAATGGAAACATATGAGGAATCAAAGGAAATGTGGAATGGAAGGGACTAGTTGGGACTTCCAAAAACTGGTGCCTGCACTAATTTTTCCTTTAATGTCTCAAAGGACTGTTGGCATGTTTTGGACTAGAAAACTCAATATCCTTACCAAACAATCATAAAAGGGGGGTAGCTATCCTATAAAATTTCTTAATGAACCTCTTGTAATAGCCCATATTTCCCAAGAACATTCTTACTTACCTTTGTGTTTTGGGTGCAGGAAGACCCAAGATATCTTCTATTTTGGACGTGTCTACCTAGATACCTTTGTTGGAAACCAAATGTCAAGGAATACTCATGATTTTCACATTAATCTACTCTTTTTATCACTCAAAGAAATGTGAGCCTCTTGGCAATGTAAAATAACTTTTTTTCTAAATTTTTGAGGGATTTTTGGAATGAGTTACTGCACTCCATATGAGAAACAATAGCTAGCACAACCCTTTGAAAGGTATTTAGGGCATTACATAGTCCAAAGGGAAGCACTTGGTAAGAAAATGTGCACCATGGACATGTAAAGGTAGTCTTATCTTGATCTACGGGGGCGATCTGAATTTGGTTGTACCCACTGAGACCATCTAAAAATGAAAAGTACTTTTGACTAGCAAGGGTATCTAGCTTTTGATCGATAAAAGGAAGGGGAAAGTAATCTTTGAGAGTGGCTTTATTAAGTTCTCCATAATCAATGCAGATGCACCATCTCCCATCCTTTTTTGGGACTATGACCAAAGGGGAGACCCACTGGCTATCAGATATAGGATATATAAAATTAGTGTCCAAGGGTTTTTGTAATTCTTCTTTCACAATATCTCTTAGCGTAGGGTTCATGCACCTTTGGGGTTGAAGAATAGGTCAGGCTCCCTCATGAATATAAATATGGTGAGTACATGTTTCAATAGGTATGCCTTTCATGTCCTCGAAAGGTGATCATGCAACAAACCAGCAAGTTGCTCTAGTTGAGATGAGTCCAGGTCTAAACTGATATATAAGGATTTTCCTGGACTAATTTCAACAATAGTAGTCTAGGGCTCAAGAGTGCAGTAAGATGCTACTAAGATCGGTGATGAGGAGGGTTCAAAATCAAAATTTCCTTGAAAATCTGGACTAAAGATTCGAAGAAACATGTAAAATTAGGCATTGTGTCTAGGTTATTTAAGAAATATCATAATTCACCCACCTTGGTAGAGTCAATATGATGGTGGATCAAAGAAAAAGGTCGAGTCTCCTTGTTGAGTCTTGAAAATACCATTCATTTCCATTACACTTTCACTATTATGTCCATTATATCACTTCCATTTCACTACTATGTCACCACATTCATCCCACTTCATTATCATTGGGCCACATTTATGTTTTTCCAATCTTTATTAATTCTAAGTCTTTTAAGTGAATTTGTGGTTAAAAAATTAGAAAATAATGTGCATATGCTTATACCTAACAAGTGGGTTGAGATTGTTGACATGTGTAGGTCAAAAGGAGGCTTCTAGAAGACCCTTATGTGGCACTCTAAGGCCAAATTCGAATTTGAGTGGAAAGAATCATGGGATCATGAGGATATGTGTCACATCTCCTAATTGTATTGTAACTCTAAAAAAGACATGTGTCTTATCAGTTCCTATTTTGATTAGGACTCTAGAGGTAGAGGGAGAAATTCATGGATTATCATTAATGAGATGGCTCTCATCTTTTTGTATAAATAGGAGATCTCTCTCCTTCATTAGTTAGTCTCTTTTTGAAGTCTTTTTAGTCTTTTTAGTCCCTAGTTCTTAAGATTGTAGTTCTTCCTTGATGGCTTTTGAAAGCTTTGGAGAACTTTGTTGTACTTTGTACTTTTGAAGAATTTGAATAAAGCTTTGATGTTCTCAACATGGAAGGAGATGTGAAGTAGATGTCATGGAGCACATTAGAATGTAAGGTAGAGTAGATTTCATTTTGTAAATATTGCTTTGTAGAATGTAAGGTAGAATAGATTTCATTTTGTAAATATTGCTTTAATTTGATTTGATTACTTTCAAGTTGATAGATTAGATTTTTAATTCATGCAATTTTAATTCATGCAAGTGTGTTCAATTTTGCTTTGATTTCATAGGGGCCCCTGCCTTGTATAGTTGTCATTTAATTTTTGCATTTAATTTTGTTATGCTTATGTATATTAGTTGTACATAAATTGCTTTCAAGTTGATTGTAGATTAGTGATGCACATAGCCTTTTAATGACTAATGACATGATAGAATCATCTTGTCCTTTTGCTGAAGCAGCAAGGATACTGGGTCTCATAGTCACTAGCTCATTGTTTGGTTATTGCATTTTATTTTGATTGAACTAATGACATGATAGAATCATCTTGTCCTTTTGCTGAAGCAGCAAGGATACTGGGTCTCATAGTCATTAGTTCATTGTTTGGTTATTTCATTTTATTTTGATTGACACTTTAGAAAACCAACAAGAACAAAAATCCAAAAAAACAACATAAACTATAAAACAACAAAGTAAGAGAAAGGTTAACTAAGCACATATAGTGCACCACACTTCATCAATTTACGATACCCAGATTGATAATTTATGTAGAGCAATTTAAGACGTTAAATTGACTAGACATATATGTCTTCAGGTACTAACTTCAACTTAACAAAGACTAAAAATTTCTAAGAAAAATTTGAGTTTTCAAGAGCAAAATGACTATACTTATACTTCCCTGGATGATGTCTTTACAAGCGAGATGAAATCAGTTGATAAATGTTGTAGATGGATTGAAAAGTAGAGTTTATTGCTGCTTCTTGTTCTTCATGCTCTGGTTCTTGAATTGCTGACTGTTGTTCAGGTCCCTCTGCAATGACTTCATGATTCAGGTCCCAACTGTTATGCACATGTTTATGTAATATGTACATTTTGCTGCTGATATTTCAGGTCCCAACTGTTATGCACATGTTTATGTAATATGTACATTTTGCTGCTGATATTTCAGGTCCCTCTGCTATGTTTGTTCAGATCCCAACTGTTAACAATACAAATTCCATCATTACTTCAGCTACACAACTAAAGTTCTTGTGCAATCCTCCCCCTTGCTTGAGATTTGACTTGTCCACAAGTTAGATGTATGTGGAGGATATCCTGCAATGAATGTTGTGAGAAAAGTAGAACAAGAAAACGAATTCATAGAGTCCAAGTCACCTTGGTTTTCCCCTATGAATTCGTGTTTGCTTGGCACCAGTTTCCCAGTTTTCACTAGCAAACAGTTTTATTTTTTATTATATATTTTATTTATATTTATATATATTTATATATTTATATATATTTTTTTTTTTTTTTTTATTCTGCTACAGCACTGGAAGATGGCTGAGTCTGTTGTGCCATTATTTCCAGTTCTGTTTCTTCTACCAGTTGTTTCATAAATGATTCTTTTCTAATAGGCCTGTTATAAACTTTGAACCTATATCCGTTTACCAAAAGCGATGTGGATTCTTTGTCAATTTTTTTGATTTTGACTGCTCCATTGTCAAAGATTTCTTCTATCTCATATGGGCCTAACCAGTGTGTTGTGAATTTGGCTTTGAAATCTTTGAATTTGGAGTCAAACAGTAATGCCCAGTCTCCTTTGTGGAATGTCTTGTTTTTGATGAATCTGTCGTGCCACTTCATTCGTTGCTACTGTACCAATGTGGTATGTTCTATGGCCTGCTGATGATGCTCATCTAGTTGATTTAATTCCATTATCCGCTGCTACTGTGATTCAGACAGGTCCAATCCTAGTTCGGTTGCCAGTTTGTATGTGTGTATCTGAAATTCTATGGGCAGTAAGACCTCTTTTCTATATACTAACTGGTATGGAATAAATTTAGTTGTATTTTTCCATGTGATTCTATAGGCCCATAGTGCATCCCTTAGTTTTTCAGACCAATCCTTTCTGTTCATCTGTACTATTTTGGTCATGATGTTCTCTAGGACTTGATTTGTTGATTCCACCTGCCCGTTTGCTTGAGGATGATATGGTGTAGACTTCCTGTGCTTGATCTTGTATTTCTCTGTAAGATCTTGTACCAGATTTGAAGTAAACTGTGCTCCTTGATCTATTACAATTTGTCTGTGTACTCCGTATCTTACAAAGATTTCTTCAAAGAGAAAGGTGACCACTGTATTTTCTGTTGCTTTAGTGACTACCTTTGCCTCCACCCATTTGGTGACATAATCTATACATACTAAGATATACCTCTTGCCATTTGATGGTGGATTGATAGGTCCGAAAAAATCTAGAGTCCATTGCTTAAATGGTTCTATTAGAATTTGTGGTTTGAGTGGCATCTTATCTGATACTATTGGTCTTCCTGTTCTTTGGCATCTATCACATTGCTTGACATATGCCTTGGAGTCTTTGAAGATTGCTGGCCAGTAGTAGCCTAATTGCAGCACCTTGTAGGTTGTTCGTTTGTCTGCAAAATGACCACCACATAGTTTATCATGACATGCTTTCAGGATGTCTAATATTTCATCTTCTCTTACACATTTTTTGATTATCAAATCTGAACCAGTATAAAACAAATCACTATTTACCCAACTATATCTAGAGCTTTCTCTAACAATTTTCTGTTCTTGTTTCTTGGAGAATTGTGTTGGAAATTTTCCAGAAGATAAATAATTTTCTATGTCTGCAAACCATGGTGTTTTTACTACTATTGGAAATAGGTGTTCATTTGGAAAGTTGTCTAGAACTATATTTGGATTGTTGGGTGAATGTATGCAGAACAGAAAGTTGGCCACTTGATTTTCTTTGCCTGGCCGGTCTTGTATTGTAATGTTAAATTCTTGCATTAACAGTAACCATCTTGTTATTCTCCCATTGCTGATAGGTTTATTCATCAAATATTTTATTGCTGAATGATCTGTATGAATAAAAACTTGGTATCCTGTTATATAGTGCCTGAATTTGTTTACTGCATGTACTACAGCTAACATTTCTTTTTCTGTGACTGTATAGTTCAACTCTGCAGGTGTTAAGTTCTTGCTTATGAAGTATATTGCATAATTGAATAGATTCTCTTTCTTCCCAAGTGAGGCACCTATCGTGGTATCAGATGCATTAGTTGAAATATGAAATGGCAAAGACCAGTTTGGCCCACGGAGAATGGGTGCAACTGATAGTTTTTCTTTTAATATTTGAAATGCATTTTGACAGTGATTTGTCCATTGAAATTCAACATCTCTTGCTAATAGTTTGAACAGAGGTTGGGCTATTTTACTAAAGTTTTCAATGAATTGTCTATAGTATCCTGCATAACCCAAGAAACTTATTACCTCTTCTTGTGTTGTAGGTGGCATTAAGTTAATGAGGAGTTGGATTTTTGTTGGATCCACCTTAATTCCTAAAGTGGAAATATGGTGTCCCAAAATTATGCCTTCTGTTAACATCATGTAGAATTTTTCATTGCTCAATGACAAATTTGTTTCTATACATCATTTCAAAACTTTCTCAAGATTGTTGAGGCAATCATTATATGTGTTTCCATAAACTGTGAAGTCATCCATATAAACCTCTACACATTCATGGATTAGATCAACAAATATTACAAGCACTACTCTTTGGAAAATTGCAGGTGCATTGCATAAACCAAATGGTAAGAAATTATATGCATAGGCTCCCCATGGGCAAGTGAATGTTGTTTTGTCTTGGTCTTCTGTTGCTATTCTAATCTGATTGTACCCACTAAACCCATCCAGGAAGGAGAAAAATTTCTTTTCAGCTAATGAGTCTAGAACCTGGTCAATGAATGGTAGCGGAAAATGATCTTTTAATGTGGCTTTGTTTAATTCCCGATAGTCTACACATACCCTCCACTTTCCATTTTTCTTTGGTACTATTACCAATGGAGAAACCCATTGACTATCTGAAATAGGATAGATGAACCCAACGTTAAGTAATTTTTGCAGTTCTTCTTTCACTATTTCTTTCATCATGGGATTTATTCGTCTTTGAGGTTGCCTTACTGGTTTGATTTGATCATCTGTATAGACGTGGTGGATACATGTGTTGGGATGGATTCCTTGCATGTCAGTATAATCCCAGGAAAAAGCTTTTGAATATTTTTGTAATAATGCAATTACCTCTTGTTCTTGTGATGATTGCAACTGGTTTCCAATGTTCAAATGTTTTTCAGGATATATCTCAATTGTTTTTGTTGTTGGATTGGAGATTGTGTTTATAGGAAAGATGTCTATAAAAGAATTTTGCAAAGATTGAACAGTACAAGTTTCCTAAAAACATTGATTCAAAAGATTACTTGCAGCTTCATATTGAACCTCTCTAAGCTGCTCTGAACTGCTTGGTTCTGAGATGAAAAGATCCATTAAATCTTCATTCTCTTCCTCTTCTCTAAGGTCAAAGAATTGATTTATACTTAAAACTGATTTAGTTTGTTGCCATTCTTGAGTTTCAAGTATTGATTCTAAAGAAGATGATTGTGCAGGTGAATAAAGAGCAATGTGTTTTCTTTCATCTCCATGTGAAATAATCATGCTTCCTGATCTGCATCTTATAAAGGCATCAACTGTGGCTAGCCATGGTCTGCCTAAGGTTAGAGGATGTCTTCCCAAATTTGTTTTTGGTTGCAAGATAAGGAAGTCAACAGGATACTCCCATGAATCCAAAGAGACTATGATATCTTCTAGTATTCCTTCTGGGACAACTTTAGATCTATCTGTTAATTCTAGAATTGTAGAAGTTGATCTAATGTTGTTTAAATGCAGATTTTTCATTGTCTTCGTAGTCATTACATTTATAGCTACTTCCAAGTCTATTAATGTATTTGGTACAGAGAAATTATTTATTGAGATAGTAACCATAGGGATACCAGGATCAATATATTTCTCTATAATGGTTTGTGTTGACATGAGGCTTGCTAATTTGCCAATGACTTGGATTGTAGTAGGATCCTTCTTCTTTTTACCAGTTTTCTTAATGCATAATTCCTTTATTGTTTTAGCATATATTGGTATCTCCTTAATTGCCTTCAATAAAGGAATTTTTACATAAGCATTTTTCAATTCATCTAAAATATCAAATGCAGGAAGGGTCATTTCTTTTTGTTTCTCTACTAACCTCTCAGGATAAGGTGGTGTTTGAGTTATAATGGTTTTTCCTTTCTGAATTTGTGTTTCATATTGTGATGTTTCAAGTGGTTCCCCTTGTTCAATTGGCTCTTCTATGATTGGAAGAGAATCCTTTTTAAGCACTTTTCCAGACCTTAAATGGACATCATTTATAGAAAGAATAGAATATGTTGGAAAATATGCTGCTTCCTCTACAATGTATGCAAACTTATCCACTTTATTGTTCGGATTTGCCACTGGTTGGGCTAGTAATTGAGTTGGTCTAGGTTGGTTTGAGGGTAACTGTAACTATTGTGGTTGTGTCAACAATGGTGGAGGATTCTGTTGCGGAAATGGCATGAATTGTGAATATGCAAAATTTTGTTGTGGAAATGGCATGGACTGTGGATATTGTGGATATGGAAATGGCTGTTGATATTGTTGCTGGTATTGTTGTTGATATTGTTGAGCTAGCTGATTTCCATAACCATATCCTCTCCATCTTTGTGCAGGTTGGTGTGAATATTGTTGTGCAGGCCAAGTTTGCTACGGCATTAGAGAATTCCAAGGATTTTGAGGCGGATAGGGGTAGTTTTGTTGAGGGAATTGTTGCGGATTTTGTTGAGGCAACCTAGGTTGCCATGGTCTTCGTGGTGCCACATAATAGAAACCTTCTATTCTCTGCACTTCTTCCATTGAGTTCATTTGCAATTCTTTCAGTCTTAGACAATTTTCCGTTGAATGATTCTCTATACAAAGACCACATACTTGAATACTATCCAAAGGACATTCTCTTAATGGATGTTTCTTTCTATAGTTTGAACAAAAGATTGCTAGAGCTTGTTCTTGTTCTTCCTTCTTCTTATTTGCCTTTAGAACATCTACCTGTGTTCCCAATGTACTTAGGAGGTCAGTTTTGAAGTTTTCCAATAAGCTTCCTATTGCCGCTCTTGTTATCCCTTCTGCTGCTGATTTTGCTGTGTTTGAACTCCCTTATCTCTTTCCAGTTTTTGATCTTCCTCTAGAATATTTATGACATAATTCAACAATTTCTTCAAATGGCAGGTTTGAAATATCTCCTTTACCCATCACATTCAGAATTTCAAGGTATTCATCTCTTACACCCTTGAGAAAGATTGTTCGAATGGTTTCCTGATTTAGAGAGTGTTGTTTAGATTTTTGTAGATTATATGCAAATCTTTCTAAGTATTCTTCTAAACTTTCATCTTCTTGTTGTGTCATTCTGAAAACATCTTCCTTTGAGTCCTTAGATCTACAATAAGCTTGATATTTTTTAAGGAAGACTGATCTCATATCATCCCAAGAAGCTATTGTTTGCTCTCCTAAACCCATGAACCATTTTAAAGATGCTACTTTTAATGTAGCAAGAAAAAGACGAAGTTTGTGTATGTCATCAATGTATCCATATGTTCTACATAGAATATCAAATTCAAACATGAAAGCATCAGGATATTCTGTTAACATTCATAAAAATTTGGCAATACAGAAGGTGGAATATTTTTCATTCTCACCTCTTCTCCTAATATTGCACTTGTATCTACTATTGGAAAGTCAAAGGTAGTTTCTTGATCACCACCATCTTCTTGTCTTTTCCAATCATTTTCTCTCTTTCTATCATTTTCTCGTTTTTCCTCTTCCTCTCTTTGTCTTCTACATTCTCTTTATTGTCTCTCATATTCAATTCATTGTTCAGGAGTAAGAATAATAGATCCATGTCTCTCTTCTGCCATTGGTTTAGTTGTTTCAATTTTAATTGGAGATTCAGGTTGTTCAAAGACAGGTTGATTTATAGATGCAAAAACAGATTGTTTTTCTTTAGTAGTTTCCTTTTGTTTTCCTGAGGTTGATAGTTGTTTTCGTTTTGCTTCCCAGGCTAACAAAGTTTGCCTCTCAATTAAAGTTAACCTTTGTCCAGTTCTTTGTTTTTCTTCCAATTCCTCAATTGTTGGATTACTAGTAACTGGTGTTTTTTATGATCCTATCTCTACTTGTGGGGGGTTTTTAACAAATATACCTTGAGGATCTCTATATCTAGGCATAAAGAAACATAACTAAAAGGGATGTAACTAATGTTTTTGTTTTTTTTTTAAGAAAAGTTTGAAAGTTATCTTCCTATTGACTATGCCAATATTTGCCTCCCCGGCAACGACGCCAAAATGTTAAGCTATTAACACAAATATTTCTTATCAATCCAGGTTGGTAATACTTAGAGGCAAGTTCACTATATGTGAATATCAGATGTAATCAAACTTTGAAAGATAAGCTTTTCAAAAACTAAAGAAATACATATTACAATTCCAATTCATTCTTTTTAAAAGAGGGAAAGCTGAAATGGTTCTTAACTTAAGAAGTCAAATTCTTCCTCAATTACTACTTAATGAACAGAAATTGAAAACTAATAACTTAATATGGACAAATCATTAATGAAAGAAGACTCTTAACTTAAGAGACACTTGATATGTTTCATCATAATTCATTCACCTTAATGCCAAAAATGCATAAGAAAACTACTTGCATGCAGTCAAAGGAAACTAGTTACAATTCACCAAATTAACAGAAGGAGTGCTCAACTTGAACACTTTGTTTTTCCAACTTACTAAAATGATGAATAAACTAAGATCTAATGAAATCAATCACCATACATTAACCATAAATAAATCTGAAATAAAACATGGAAACTAGTTCTACAATAACCAGATTACAGGAAATAAAACTAGTTTAAACAAGGAAGTGTACTTAGCTTAGAATGGGGGCCCTCCACCCTTGCTTTGCACACTTTGAAGATTGATATCAGAAGCTCAAATTCAGTCACACATCCATATTATTGAACATCAAAATATTAATAGAACAAGTCTTCAAATTAGCTCTCTAATCCAGAAGTGTCTCAACATGAAATTATAAAAATTCAATACACAAGCCATCAAAGTCTTCGCTTTTAAATAGAAGTCTTATGAAACAAACTGATCTATAATCATTCCAACAAACACATCTACTCATATCCATCTATCTAAGTCGAATTCATCAATCCCATCCCAAGAGATATGGTCAATCCCATAGAATCTCAAAACTACCCTATTTCTATGGGATTTCTGAATGACTAGTCATGATTCAGTAGCACTAAATGGGCCTAATAAAGCTTGTTCTGTTCGAACTAAGCATAGCTGGCTTAGTCCTAGTTCCCAAGCTGTCCATCCATGCATCAAATTTGTGCCCAAGTTTCCTGCAACCATATCAACCATATAGCTATTATGGGAATTTCTGAATCTGTCAATTTTTGCACTTGAAACCAAATTTTCATAAAAACTTTAGAATTTGAAAAATTAAAATTAAATACCTGAATGGATATGAAATACATCAAAATGGGATGGATAAAGTAAAAAATGGATGGAAAATAGATGGATTAGTAAGTTTCCTTATGCAAAAACAAGACCAAAATCGAGGGCCAACAGTGTGATGCTAGCGGAGAAGCAATTGGAGGTGTTTTAAGTCAGGAAGATAGACCTATAGCTAAATGATTCCAAAAAGAAGTATTCTTCTTATGATAAGGAGTTCTATGCAGTTGTGCAGTCATTAAAGAAATGGAGGCATTATCTAATGTCAAAGGAGTTCATACTTTACTCAGATAATCATGCAATACAGTATTTTATGTAGCAGCCAAAGCTTAGCCAGAAACATGCCAAATGGGTAGAGTATCTTCAAGGTTTCCATTTTGTGTTGAAGCATATAAATGGTCAATCAAACAAAGTTGCAGATGCCTTAAGTATTGTTAGGATATTTCGACATGTAGGAATAGTTAAGTATAACTTGGTTTAGTATAGAGTTAGGTAAAGTGTGTTTCTTTACCATGTACATTTGTAACTTACAATCCAACGGTCACGATATGTAGTGATCCGACGATTCATTCTCTCCTCGGTATTACCGACACTTGATCCGTGGCTTGACACCCGATTGGTCTATGAATTCTATTTAAAGCGCATGGAGGGTCATTTGTAGGTTAACCGTGCATCAGAGAAGCTTATGTAAATTTTCATTCTTTTATTAATAAATTGCCTGTAGTAGCCACGTTGGCGCAGGCCGTGGACTGTTTCCCTCTCTAAGGGTTTTAACCACGTCAAAATACTGGTTTATTGATCTGTGATCTGTTTGTGAGCGGTGTCCTTTTGGTGTTTTGTCTGAGGAACTTACCCTATAAATTCCTACAATAAGTATCAATAATGCAGATTCATAAAGGGACACTTTGCAAGGTAACATCAACAGCAATTCAAAGGCTACTGATCTCTAAAGTTCTTGACACTTCACAAGGAAATGTCATCCCCAAGTGGAGCCACTATTAGGTTCCTATATCAATAGGAGTCATAATTTTGAATGAATAAGGTTAAGCCTTGTAATATTGTACACTTTGTTTTCTACAAATGTTTTCCATATTATAAAATTAAAAAAATGTAAAGAGGGTAGTCCTAAAAGAAAAATCAAAGGACAAAAAGAATAAAAGAAGGTAAAAAAAAATGAAAATATATGAAGTTGTTTGTGCTATACAACAACCCCCCCATTTCTAAATTTTTTATAAAAAACTTTAAATAGGAATGGGTCTCTGTTTAAGACTTAGTTAAATTCAATGATTCAATAATAATCGCATGCTTGGATTTAATTATATAACACATGGAAATGCTTTTCAAAAGGTCTGACCCGATAGAAATAATATTCGAAACCTTTTGTTAAAATGTAATATAATATGATATATCCTTCTTTGAGAAGCCCTCATAAGCAAATCTCCGATGCGATAATGCTATCGGAGATTGCATATCGCAAAATTAAACAAGGATGCATCCCAAATGGTCTATACTAAACCTCCAATCCGATAATGTAATCGCAATCGATGATCGCACATATCACATGACACAAAGCAAAAGATCTTTCAAATTCGCCGATATGGTATCATATAGAAAAGTGAGCTTTTCAAGAAAATATCGTCAAAAGGTATTATTAGCGGGTGTAAATCTTAAAAGCAATAATAAATGAAAAAGCAATAAATCAAACGGTCCACTGATTATCCTTCTGCCTTATGGTATTCCTTACCTTTATTGCAATCAGGGCTATCAATCCAAAACCTTAAGCCTGACCGATGAACCTCCCGATTGCGATTTGTGATTTATCATTGATCGCTGATTGAGAAGATCAAAAGATACATTTTAAAGGAACATCAAGCATATGTGCAATGCGCTGTATAATTATTACATTTATTAACCATGATTGGCGGTTATGAAGGTCATTAATTTTGCAGTTAAGGGTGAATCCTTCTAGGATTTCACCCGTGGTAATACTTAATTATAGTTCGTTTATCATGCGTGAATTACCATAACTCTTTTCATTTCCTATTAGCTTTGAGTGGGTATATTTTTTTGTTACATTTTTCATTGTCTGTGTAGAGCAACTCTAAGTTGATGAATCCAGAGAAAATGGGAAAAAGGGTGAAGAAATCTAAGGCCCCTATCGTAGCCAAAGAAGAACCAAATAAGAAAGGATTGATATCTGATAATGATTGCCTCGATTTAGACAAAGCATCCTGGGAGAGTATCTACAATTTTCTGGAAGTAGAGGAGCCTGAAGAACTCGAAGAAGAAGATGTTATCACTCAGGTTGTCCCTAGGCTCCTAATAGGGATACGGCCAAGGTAACCACAAACCAATCTTCTGATTGCAGGTTCTAGCCCACCTGCAATCGGAGAGGGCTCTTCTCCTTTTGATTCAACCTTAAGTTGATGACTTTTAGGCTAGCTTTCTGACTTCAAAGGGAGTGTTGATTGTGATTGGGA
>APFE031069147.1:6585-18808 GCA_000404065.3 Pinus taeda | reverse complement strand
TTAAATAGACATATTAAAAATGAAAATGAAGCACTCAAAGAGCAGAGCAAACTGGACAAGATCATCCATGATAATACCATGCTACACCTCGGGCTATGGCAGAAAAAGAACAAGAAATTGAAGAAAAAGTGCAAAAAGATAAGTAGAGCACTGATCAGTCTTAAATTCAGATGCTTGATGAAGAAGCCCAGGATGTTAGCAGCACCAAGAAAGAGAGGAAGAGGGCTGGATGTACTGGTAGAAGCTTCAGAACATATGATTTGAAGGGAGGATAGTCAAAATTTTGGTTGCATGAGGACATGCAACACCTTCACAGTGGGGGTATCTTGAGTCCCAAACTTGCATCTTTCCTACACCTTTTAGTAGCTTCTTTCCATTCATCTGAACCTCCTAAGTCATCAATATCATTGCATATTAGTTAAAAAAGAGCATTTAAAGTGGTTTCTTGACTATGTGTTTGTGTTGCTATTTGAACTAGATTTTTGTTTATGAGCTGCGGAATCTTGTCACTTTCCTCAGCCAACCCAAATTTCCGCAGCTGTTTTGTCAAAGTCTATATTGCAGGTGTCTTTAGGTGAATCGAGCCACATGGGCAAGTTGAAAACAACGTGGACATGGACCGAGTCCTATTGGCTCAGTCGAATTCATCAAAAGAGGCCATAGTCAATGGGGAGCAAAGCGGTGGTCAACCTAAGAGTCCAACGGTGATAAAACTCTGTTTTTCACCACGTGAAGACTTGTGTGGCCGTTCCTCAATCTCAGGAGACATATCAACACTTGTGCACTGCTCCATGAGCCGAATCCAACAACCATCCTCCAAAGATTTAATCTTCACGGCAACCATAATGCTAGATTCCTGGACGTGGTTGTTCACGTGTCTTTTATCAGCGCAGATTGTAGGAAATTAGTTATGACATCCTCTGTTATAAATAATGTGTTCTCATACGCATATTAGCTAGCTTTGGAATGTAATTTTGACTGCTAACAAGCCCACTGTGTCGTGACTTCATTTCTGTGTTATGACAGCATTTTGAATACATGAGAAGACTCTGTTTATAAGCTCAATTCGTGGTTAATAGCTGTTGCCCGAGGACTGTGTAGAGGGCCCCTGCACAAGCCGAGTTTTCCTTCATTGGTGTATAGTTTCATGCTTTATTGCCTCACGTTCCTTATGCCATAATCATTCACGTATATATATTGCATTTGCTTATGGTATTCGCGTTTTACTTCTGTCCATAAATTTTCATGCTTTATACCACTGTTAACTGATCAGTGTCTTTGTTCCAGATTAGGCAGCTCGGGCATTTGCACATAGTTTTTACAATGACTAATGACATGGAATTATTCTTGTCCTTCTGCTGATTTATTTTTCTTAGTTTTCAGTCCCAGCACTATTTTATTTATTTCAGTTTTGTATATTTGCTTTATTAGTTAAATTAGATATTAAATTACTGATGTCATTATCAGTTACCTCCTGAGGGATTGAAGTATGAATGTATAGTTTGATATTAGTTTATTGTTCTGCAAGTTAGTTATTGAATTGCTCATGTCATTTTCAGTTACCTCCGAAAGCCATAGCGGGACTAATGGCGAGGGATTGAAGTACGAGTGTGTAATTTGATATTAGTTTATTTTCCTGCAAATTAGATATCAGATTGCTCAAGTTGTTTATGATTAGCTTAGAAAGCCATATCAAGACTAATGGCGAGGGGTCAGAGGATGAACTGATGTAATTTGATTTTAGCTTTACTTTGTTTGCAATTTTTGGATTTCTTTGAGTACAGTTTCTTTTGAATTTAGACAGCAGCAAGGATACTGGGTTTCATGATCAATAGCTCACTGTTTGTTTGATTAGAATAGTGGCACATTTTCATTTTCTGTTAGGAATTAATTTTGTCATTGCATATTTCTGAAGTTTGGGAAATCAATATAATGGACATCATTGCCTTGAACATTTATATCCATACTTATCTTTTAGAATTTTCTTCATACATTAGGAAACCAACCAAGATAAAAACCCCATAACAAATAAAAAAAACCAAAAACGACAAAAAGCAAGAGATAGGTTATCTTGCACATATAGTGTGCCGCACTTTGTCAACTTACAAATCCCAGATTGACAATTAAATGCAGCAATTTAGGATACACTAAATTGACCAAACAATTCTCAGGCAAATGGAACAGTGGAAGCTTTTAATAATATTTTGGAGAATGCATTGACCAAGGTATACAATGTGAACTGAGATGACTGGGATTTAAGGATTTCAGCGATGTGGGATATAGAACAACATGCAAGAAATTGACAGGGAAGACATCATTTAGGTTGGTATATGGACACGAGATAGTTATGCCTATGGAATACATCGTGCCAAGTTTGAGAATTGCAGTTGTCACAGACATGGAAGATCCTGACATTATGAAGGAAAGAATGTCGCAAATACAACTCTAAACGAAGACATGTTCGTAGCAGGGTTCGATCATCAAGTGAATAAAGCAAGGGAGAAATCATGACATGACAGGCATATCAAGAAGAAATCATTCCGGTAAGGATATCTTGTATTATTATTTGACAACAAAATCTCGAAGTTCCTGAGAAAATTTAAAACACATTGGTTAGGACCATATATCATCAAGCATATCTCTGACATTGGTGTAATTCAGCTCGTGAAGTTGAATGGTCAGTTGATTTTGGGATGAGTGAATGGTAGTAGGTTGAATATATATATGGACGACTCTTTTCCTGGAGATTCACACTGAAAAATGAAGGGAAGGAAGTCTTAGTGCCACGTGCAGTTAAAATTGGGCACGAGACTATAAACTACTCTATAGAAAAGGGACATTGCCAAAGGAAGATTAATATGCAATACTCAAGAATATGAAGAAGTCCAAAGGAACTCGGCCATGAGGAAATTTTCATCAAAGTTGGCCATAAATATGACCATTGGAAGGAAAAATCTACCATTAAAAGGAAATTATCGTTAAGGAGCACGGGAGAAGAGCATTTATGAAGCACAACTAGTTGTATCTAGCCCCATACCTACATCAAATGAGAAAATATTGAAGCAATCATGAGGTTGGAATTCAAATTTGTTATAAAAACCATATCTTGTACCACATTTGACACTTTTTTGTCTGGATAAATTGAGAGATTACATCTAAGAGTGAAGAGAGGAGAGCTATTGTATGTTTGAGAGGAGATTTGAGGAAATTGTTGGAATATTTGCAGAGAAAGGATTAGTGGGTATTATGGAGGCACAAGCAGCGAAGGTACCCATGTCCCTAAGGCGCCAGAGGTTGTTGAGAAATCATATACCCACAGAACCACAACCACGGAAGAATCAGGAGAAGAGACCAACTGAGGTCTTTAGGGAGGAACTCAGAACATCCCCGACGAAGAAAAGACATAAGGAAGTTTGCATGAATAATAAAGAAGATGAGGGGAAGAATCCTGTGCAGAAAGGAAAGAAGTCGATGGAGCATAAGGCACCTCAGCAGATCAATCATAGTAAAGAGGACACTGAATTTCACCACATGGAGACAGAGGACGAAGAGATTCTAGATGTTCTCCCACCTTACATGCCACCAAGAAAACCAAAATCCAAGTCGGTTAAGGAATCAAAGGAGGATAAGACTGCCATGTACACTCCATTGTTGCCAGAGGAAGTTTCTTTTGATGGTGAAGTGTTGGGGAATATCCCCTAGCTGAAGATGGAAGAATGAGACTTTAACGATCAAAGAAAATACCCTCAATTTGAACCAAGTAGATATCTGAAGTAAGTTCAGTACCCAAAAAATGGAGTCATGAGGTTGGGACTATACTAGTGGGCTGCAATATTGCAAAGAGTGGGCCTCTTGAATATGTTGAATGTACCACACTTCAGTCGAAGCACATCCAGTATAATATGTGTGCAGAAGCTCCTCACACTGGTACATGATGGATGTATTTGGCTAGGGACGAGGATCTCGATCAATGAGATGTTAATAAAAAAAATCACAACATTGCCTCATCAAGGAAAATGCCCTGCGGAAGAATTTGTGGGCAAGAATAAGGACAAGGAGATGGCACAAATGATGAAGGAAAATTTTAGATTAGTGAAGAAGTCGTGGGGATATGATATCAATTCCATCAATGACTAAGGATTGTGTTTCTCCTTCACATTTTGGTAGATAAGATAATGAGGAAGTGTAGGGTCAATGAGGTGCTACAATTGTAGTATCTTTGCTTGTGCAGTGCAGTCTAGGAGTCCAGTTTAACTAGGTTGCCTATCTGTGCAAGTAATTTTTGACAGTCTACAGGGAAGCACAGGAAGAGGAGAATATTTTCAACAACGCTTGGCTGATAATACTTATCGTGCTTATTGCATGGAAAGAACTAGAAGACTCGTAGTTTCCATCTGCCGAGGTGGATGTTTTTGAGGTAGTGAGGTATGCCTCCATCTGGTTTACTAAGGAGCTGACACGCACAACAGAGAATAGGATTTCCTTTGTGGTGATGGAAATGGATCTACATATGGTGGTGAATCAACATCCAGGGTTGTCACCTAGTTTATATAAGCAGTATTGTCACATTGCGGACTTCAAAGCAGACTTCCACAGAACCTCTGTGAAGGAAATGAGGACCCGACTGGGACATGGCACTCGTTTCCATACTTAGTAACTGAAGATGATTTTATCGTCATAGTACATCAATGGCTGGAAGAATGGATTACTCCACCTGGTGGAGCGGTTGGAACAAAGAAAGGTACCTCGCAGGATGCAGATATAAGTGGAAAGGATGCAGAGATAGAAATAGAGGAAACAAAGCAGGAGCATGAGGAACCCCTCAGTGATGTAGGAGTATCAGAGAAGTCACCTTTTATTGTTAGAAGAAGAGACACAACAACTACGACAGGAAAGAGGAAAATGAAGAAAGAAGGTAAGTCCAAGTGCACAGAAGCACTTGTCCTCACTGATGGGGACGTCAACTAGATCAAAGAGAAGGTCCAAGAGATCACAGGAGAGACCTGGGACATAATTGATGATCAATATAGAATGGTCTTGGTTGAGGTACAACAGACCATCATAGAGCTGAAGGTCTTGTCGCAAGTATCAAAACAACCAGAACAAATAGCTTAGCCACTATAGGTAGAGCGAAGAATAGAAATGCAATTCAGCATTAGAATTTTGTGGGTGCCAGCTAGGGCACTACAATGGTACACACCAGAGGGAAAAGAATGACCCAAAGCATGGAATACCATTAACATAAACATTTTTGTGTTTCCCATTCAAGTGTTGCACGAGTTCCATCAAAGTTTAACAACCGAGCTGCAGGAGAGGGAACGACGAACCTCGACGTTGACGATGCAAGTGGAAAAGGAGAAAGATGTGCTAAGGAAGGAACTAGAGCACATGGCTAAGAAAAGATATGAGGCATGCTAGTGACAATAACAATTGGAAAAATCCATTGTAGATTCCAAGGACTGTCTTACCTTGACACCCTTTTTGCCTATACTTCTTCCTTTTTCCCTATACCTATCACATAAATAATGCAATAGACACAAGGTTTTGTTAAAGTTAAGCAATTAAATGTCTTCTTCTTCATATTTGTCTATATACCTTATTGTTTTGTTAACATATGCATTCAGCTACGGAATTGGCCTGTTTCTTAAGCTAATTCGGATTTCCGCAGCTATCTCCATTGTTAATAGGGTTCAGATGCTCCATCTAAGCCAAGGAAGACATGGATGGATGAGGAATTATCCCCTCGTGGATTATTTCCTATTCTCTCAAGCAAATCCTTCAAGAGGATCGCATGATAACAGGGTCAACCTCAAAGTCAACTGCAAGATTATTATCGGGACAAAGACCGCGTTTTCTTGAAATCTTATCGATTTGATTTTCCAAATAGAAAATCGATTATTTAGCGATATATTTTGATTTAGTAGGATCTAAATAAAGATATATAGGCTTGAAACTCTCATACTGTTATACAGAGAAGTATTATAAAAGCAATGGTCACTCTGTGTTTTGGGTGCGTGTCGATTATGTAAATTGTAAGAACGTCTTGTTACACTTTTTTGCAAGTAATAGACTTGGTTTATGTTTTCCATATTGCATTGATTGGATATTGTCAATCGTTTCATGGAGGGCCCCTATGACCAGTACATCGTTAACCAATTGCACATAGATTTACTTAATTTCTTTATCGTAGATGCTCTGTTCTTTGTTTGGAATGCAGTATGATGGAATTCACAATTGAATCATTGTCTACACAGGCAATTACCTTTGCTTTATACCTAGATTAATTTTGTTATTTCGTTGCTTTTTATCTAGTACAGTTTGATCATTTTCCTTGCTTTCTATCTAGTATAGTCAATTGTTTCATTTTCATAGCATAGTTTCTTTTCAGTTGATTAGATTTATGACTTGTTTGGATGAAGTTGAATGAGTAAAAGCGTCACAATCATTTTCTTGACAATTAAATCCAGACATCATTCATTTATAATATGATAGAATAGATCTCTTTAGCACATAGTAATTTAGTCTTGGCTGCAACATAAAATTCAAAAATAAAATCCAAAACAGTCTAACAAGAGCAAAGTTTAGAATCACTCTTAAACCATCCATAAACTGATTCAATAGAAATTAATTCCTAAGATAAGTAGCTAACAAATTTAAAGCACAATTCTTTAATATAATCAGTAATACCATCTTCATATTAATTTTAAATTTAGACTTTAACAAGAACATATATATCTTAATGGAATCAATTAACTTCTAGCACATATAGTACACTTATGCTTCATCAACATACCTGCCCTGGTCGATAATTTATGCTGACAATTTAAGGACATTAAATTGGCTAAACATTTTGGCGTCGTTGCTAGGGAAGTACAAATAGAAGTTAAGAAAAAAAAATTCATTAACATGATATGCGTAGGGATAGAGATTCTAAAGGTAGATTTGTAGGACGAGGAAGAAGTTTAATTCCCACAAATCCACTCACTTCACCTCAATTTCAAAATTCCACACCACCTACTCAAACCTGGATTCCATTTGCAGGTCGACAAAGACTTCCTGAAGTCTCAAGATCAAAAATCCAATCCAGAACTTCACCTAATTCCTCTACAGAATTTGTAATTGAAGAAAATCCTATATCCCCAACTAAAGGAGTATTTTTTCTATCCTCCACTGGTGAACAAATTTTGGGAGAAGAATTAGAAGTTCCTAGTGAAGAATAGGAACAAGAAACTTATTTTGAACAACCATTTATAGAAGAACCAGAAGAATTAGAAGAACCCTATATTGATTTTGAAGAACCTGTCATGGCTGAGGAAGGGGAAGGAGAGGTACACAATGTCAATGGTGAGGAGAATAGGATTGGAGGAGGTAGAGGAGGAGATGGAGATAGGAATAGAGGAGGGGGTAGAGGTAGAGGAAACCAAGATCTTTTTGGATTTCCTACTCTCGATGAAGATACAACTCTCACAATGAAGAATATATCACCCTCGATTCTTCCTAATTTCCACGGAAAAAGAAATGAAGACCCAGAGACATTTCTCTTCGAACTTGAAGTATTATGCAGATAATATGACTATCTACATGATGCTCAAAAACTAAAATTGTTCCCAACTAACTTAAAGTATTCAGCATTAAAATGGTTCATGAGTCTAGTAACGCATTCTATAAGAACATGGGAACAAATGAAAGAGGATTTCCTAGGCAAATATAGAAATATCTAATCAAATTCCCCAAGCTAATCAATTACCTCAAATCGAAGTTCAAAATCAAAATCCACAACTCTCCCTACCATTTCCACAAAAGCCAAATCAACTACCCCCTTAACCACTTCCAAATCCTAATAATAAAATACCACAACAACTTGTGTACAAAATGGAAGGGAAAAATCCTCAAACCTATGTAATAACTCCACTATATCTAAATAATGTCCAATTAAGTTCTGGAAGAGTGTTACAAAGAAAACCCCCTATTGTTATTCAAGAAACGAGACCAAATTTTCAAAAAGATAAAAATCAATCTAAAGAAGGAGAGACCTCTCTCCATCAAGAAGAAAATAATAAAACAAAAAATGTTCCAATAAATACTCCTATCATAGAACAACCCTCGGTATCAATTAGGCCACCTTTCCTTGAGCGGTTGAAAATTGATGGAGTAGAAAAACAAATTACATTGCCTGATTATGATATGTTGGATGAATTAAGAAATGTCTGTATCAAAATTCCTTTGTTTCAAGCCATATAAGAAATACCAATATTTGTGAAAACAATCAAAGAATTAAGTACTCAAAGATTAGGAAGAAAAAGAAAAGACATAAAAAGAATTCAATTAGTTGGAAAATTTGCAGACATCATGATGGAGAAAACAACATTTCAAAAATATTTAGATCCAGGAAGCCCCATTGTAAAACTTCACATCAACGGAACTGAAATCCCAAACACGCTGATTGATCTAGGAGCAACCATAAACATAATGAGTAAACAAGTTATGGATTCACTTAAGCTTCCTAACCTGCAATACACACCAACGTTATTACAATTAGCAGATTGGTCTATGATCAAACCTGATGGTGTATTGGAGGATGTTTGTGTATCTTAGATTCTTGGGAATATCCTGTTGATTTCATGGTCTTAACACCCAAGAATAATCTAATGTGACATCCATTAATCCTAGGAAGACAATGGTTAGCTACAATTGATGCTTTCATCAGTTGTCGATCAGGTGACATGTTTATTTCAGATGGAAATTCTACAAAGAAATTTACATTATACCCTCCTGCAAGAACAATAATAGAAACAAAAAATGAAGAATGGATAGATGATGAAGATGATATACAGCTTGCTTTTACTACTGAACAAGAGAGGAAGACCAAATTTTAAATCTATTGGAAAATAATGAATCTTCCTCACATTATGATCGTAGTTGAAATGAATATCTCTCATCTAGACAAGTATCATTGCTATCTATGGAAAAATTTGGGAATTCTTTAATAGAAAACTTTCCAGGTAAAACTTTGAATGTTAATGAAAACTTGGAAGCACTACAAAAGAATCAATTGGTGGAAATCTTATAGAAACATTCTTTTGCTTTTGCATGGGAATACATTGATATGAGAGGAATTGATCCTAAAACTTGCATACATAATATCTACACTGAACAAAGTGCAAGACCAGTTAGACAGCTGAAACGAAGAATGAACCCAAATCTAAAAGAAATTGTTAAGGAATTGCAAAAGATATTAAATGTAAATTTCATTTATCTGATATCAGATAGTCAGTGGGTTTCACCCTTAGTAATCGTTCCAAAGAAAAATTGAAAATGGAGAGCATGCATCGATTACAACGAACTAAATAAAGCAACATTAAAATACCACTTTCCACTACCTTTCATATATGAAGTCTTAGACACATTAGCAGGGAAAACATATTTTTCATTTTTGGACAGTTTTAGTGGATATAACCATATTTAGGTAGCACCTGAAGATCAAGATAAAACCACATTCACCTATCCATGGGGAATGTATTCTTACCGAGTACTTACCTTTGGAATATGCAATGCTCTGACAACATTCCAAAGAGCAGTCCTTAGAATTTTCTCTAATCTTATTCATGATTGTGTGGAATTATACATGGATGATTTCGCAGTTTATGGTGATTCTTTTAGTAAAGCACTTGGAAATTTAGAAAAAGTGTTAATAAGATGTAAAGAAACAAATCTTTCATTAAGTCATGAGAAATGTTTCATGATGTTTAGCGAAGGAATTGTTTTAGGTCACCATATTTCAGGAAATGGAATTAAGGTGGACTCATCTAAAGTCTAAGTCATTTCTAAGTTATCAATGCCAAACTTCCAACGAGATGTTAGAATTTTTCTTCTTTTTACTGGATACTATAGAAGATTTATAGAAAACTTCACAAAAATTGCATCTCCACTCTTTGAACTTCTTACCAAGGACTGTGAATTCAAATGGATTCTGAATGTCAAACTGCCTTTGAAACTTTGAAAAAGAGAAATTCTGAAGCACCTATTTTAAAAGGACCTAATTGGAAATTACCTTTCCATATCTCAACTAATGCTTCAGATTCAACCTTAGGAGCTATGTTAGGGAAAAAATATCTTACTCCTTATGCAATCTGTTATACTAGTAAAAATTTAACTCCTGCGGAGTTAAATTATATTATAACTAAGAAGGAGTTTTTAGTTGTAGTTCATGCCATTAACAAATTCAGACATTATATAACTGGCTATGAAACTTTGATTCACACAGGCAATTCTACCATTAGATACCTAATGAATAAATCAATCACTAATGGGAGAATAACCAGATGGCTCTTATTATTACAAGAATTCAACATCACTATTCTAGATAGGCCCGGAAAATAGAAAACAATTGCTGAATTTATATCTAGAATTCAAAATGATAATAATGATCAACCTGTAGAGGATAAATTTCCTGATGAATATCTTTTTGCATTATCTACTAAATCACCTTGGTATGCAGATATTGCTAACTATTTAGCTACAGGGAAAATGCCATTTCATTTGTCTCCTAGAGAAAATAGGAGAATAGTCCACAATAGCACATATTATTCATGGATAAATGAAGAGTTATACAAAACAGGACCAGATCTCATTATCAGAAGATGTGTTTGTGAGGATGAAATACCAGGAATACTTAAAGCTTTCCATGATGAACCATGTGGAGGACATTTTTTTGACAAAAGCACTGCTTATAAAGTCTTACTTTTAAGATATTATCGGCCTTCCATTTTCAGGGATACCAAGGAATTTGTTAAAAGATGTGATAGTTGTCAGAGAATGGGAAAACCCATGCTTTCAAACAAAATTCCATTACAGCCACAGGTACTAATTAAACCATTTGAAAAATGGGCACAAGATTTTGTTGGACCAATCAGCCCACCTTCAAAGCAAAAGAGGTTTATTCTGGTATGTACTAATTATGTCACTAAATAGGTAGAAGCTAAAACACTTCCATTTGCTACTGAAAATGTTGTAGTTTCATTTCTTTTTTAGGATGTTTTCACTCGTTTTGGTGTTCCAAGAGAAATTGTAACAAACCAAGGAACACAGTTCACATCCATATTAGTGCAGAAGCTTGCGGAGCAATACATAATCAAACATTGGAAGTCTACTCTGTACCATCCACAAGCCAATGGACAAGCTGAGTCTACATATAAGGTGATTGAAGCAATCCTTACAAAGATTGTACACTTACACAGGAAGGACTGGGCAGAAAAGCTTCCAGAAGCTTTGTGGGCCTATAGAACTACATGGAGAAGTACTACATGACATACTCCCTATGAACTTGTGTATGGGAAGCAAGTCTTACTTCCAATAGAGTTCTAGATCCAGACTTATAAAACAATAGTCCAACTAGATCTTGACCTATCAGAAGCACAGAAGAAAAGGATGAAACAACTTAATGAGCTTGATGAAATAAGACAAGAAGCCCTCCAGCGAACTAGCCTAGTTCAACAACAGAGATCCAGATGGCATGATAAGTACATTAAAGAAATAAAATTTCATCGAGGAGATTGGGCATTACTCTTTGATTCAAAGTTCAAAAAAATTTCACAGGAAATTCCAAACCCACTGGCTTGGACCTTATGAAGTTGAAAATGTCTTTGACAGTGGTGCAATTAGAATCAAGACTATTGATGAAGAGAAAATTCCATTTTTAGTAAATGGACATCGACTCAGACTTTATCAGAAGCCATTGAAAAAAGAAGAATTTGTCAAAATTTTCCAAGATAATTCAAAATTGAAGATGGTTGAAAAGAGTTCTCCTTCTTTTCCACCTTAGAAATTTTACTTAATTTTATGTTTAAATATATATATCCTTAATTTTATAGGGGATGACTGGGAAAATTTCTTGGTAAGAAACCATTTTGAAGAAAAAGCTCTTGAACAACCCAATAGTAGTAGAACCCTCAGGGGAAATAAAAGAACAGTGGAAATAATAAAAGAACCCCGGTCTCAAGAGGAATTATCAGAAGATGAACTGCCCATAGTGGATATTTTGCAGAAAATGAAATGGGAAAATCTTAGAAGGAAGAAAGCTAGCAAAAGAACAGAAGATTTACCACAAACCGAGACCCTTCCTCAGGAAGAAAAGCCAAAAGCCAAAAGAAGGAAAGCACAAAGTTCATGTGTGAGACATGCTATCACATTACTAGTGTCAGCGAGGCAATTTGAAAGTTGAGTT
>APFE031069140.1:0-18376 GCA_000404065.3 Pinus taeda | reverse complement strand
GTAGGTAGATTAAGTTATTTGTAAACATCTGCACATGTAATTTTATCCTAATTTTGATGATGGGATTAAGAAAGGAAGGTATGCGCTCTATGGATACACTTAATATGTTTATATTTTCCCTTATCCTAAGATCAAAAAGCAAATATTAAAGTGCAAGAAGACAAATAATTTATTTGTTGTATTGAGGTTAAAGTACACTCCAGTTAGCACCCTCGGGATCCACTCCTACACTTCATCCGCGACCTTTATCTATTTTTGGCCCCCCCTCTCCGTTTTGTCTTTACAATCGGGGGGGGGTCCGGAAAGAAGTTTCTCTTGCCAGCCCCATCCCTTATGTTTTGCTCTATGGTGATTTCACATGCCCCTCAATAAAAAAATTAACTGCCCACTACCCCCTCCTAAAACCTCTTTCCTTCATCCAATATGCTACACCCCACTACTTTCCCTCTACCACTCTCTGGCCGCCACATGACATAACCATTGGCCTATTAAATGTGTTCCCGGCAAAAATGACCATTCTCCATTTAATTCAATTTATCCTGAGCAATCGTTCGGCCTAACAGTCCCGCGCCAATTTCAATGGGACATTCGTCACAACTTTTTAAATCTCCTGCTTCTATCGTTCTCATCCCTTTTTCACTTCTATTTTATCCTTTTTCCACTTTTGCTTTCGATTATTGAAATTTTCTCATAGTAGTCACTTTCAGAGATATTCTGCGAGTAGATCAAAACAAAAAAACTGATAGTTCCCTTTCATTTTCGCCTGTCAGTGTGTTATTATTTTGTGCTCGGTAAGTCTCCTCTACAAATTTATCTTGTTCACAGATTTTTATAGTCATGCCTCCTAATACAGGATTCAAGATAAGCCCATTAATCCTTTAATTCCCCTTTCTGTAGATTTAGATCATATATCTTTAGCTCATAGGGATTATAGGATAAATGAAACTCAGTGTGACTATGATTTTTTGGAATTGTATTGCTGGTTAGAGGATAAACACACAAACAAAACCGATGAAATTGGGCTCTGGGAGCCAAATTTCCCCCATTATATTTTCCCCTTCACATTCCAAGCCCCATAATTTACTAGAAGGTGTCAAGCTTGCTATGTCCCTACCCAAAGGGCCATTATTGCCCCTACATGTGACATTCTTTTCACCATTTCAACCCAATCCATTGACCAAATGATGCTTCCCCCACTATGGAAAATGTTGCCCCTTTCTCCTTAGAAATGCTCACCCAGCTTTATCAAAAGTTGGACTTTGCCACCAGAGCCTGAATTTTTTAGATTTTCTTACCAGAGAATGCCCAATTACCCAAAAAGAATCATCCATATCCTTCTTCCATTTTCCTTGATAAGGCCAAGCAGATTATTTCCATGATTTCTTACATTTTAGGCTATCATTTTGATCAATGGGTAGATGAGCCCATTTTAGGATTCCTTTCCATATTTTCCATAGACAGCAAGCCCTCCTTGGTGTTCAAATTCATTCAATTCTTGGCTGATAATATCCATGAATAGTTCATAAAGTTTCCTACAGAACAGGTGTTTAATTACACTTCAATTTTGATTTATATGTTCATCTATTATCAGGCATACAGATTCAGTTTTACATTGTAGAAGCTTGATGATGTAGGGAACCAACATCTAGTAATATTTTGGACCTCATGGTCATGAGAGAACAACAAGAATTCACCTACAAGCAGTTTATTGAAGATTTTGTTCCTCCGACCACGAACATTCTGAACAATGCAGTACAACCCAGAGTAAGTGAGGAAATCAAGAGAATTTTGCATTTTTCAGACCAATAAAAGACCGGGGATTGGTATTTATACCAAAATTACACAGAAATCGGGGTATATGGTTGTGAATTGGCCCCCTATAAACTCCCCAAATACCACCCAATGAGGATGTCTTCCCTGGAGTATATCAGGAAGATGCTGAATTTAGATGACATCCACTTTGTAGTGGCCAAGAAGAAGGCACAATTCAGGATAAAGACAGGTGGGCCCATTTGTGTGCAACACAAGGACAACAGGTGAAGAGAAAGATAGAATGCTTAAAAAAATGAAGTTTAGTTTGAGATTTACATGGTCTTATGACCCCTATGGGATTATTTCAAAGCTTAGAGTGGAGAAGAAGAACACTCATTACATTCATACTTCAAGGTTAGACATAGAGCAGTATGCCAATCAGCTGGAGTGGATAGAAAATACCATGCAGGAAGCTGAAGAATAGCTTGTTTCTACTTCTAGTTTGCAAACTCCTATTCCTCAGGAAAAATCAAGCAAAAGATAGAGGGAGGAAAGATCATCTTCTAAAACTGGGAGTGAAGCTAAAGAATTCAGAATCAACTATAGGAAGAGGGAAAAGGTAACTCCCATAGTAGAATTGGACAAAGAAATTGAAGAGCAGGCAACCATCATCATCACATATTCACCACCTGCAACTACCAAATTCACAACATCTCCTATTGAACCTCCATCTTCACAGGGCCACAAGGAAACTGAATTGGAATCTCAAACTGTCCAAACAGAAAAAGAGAAGACAATTTTTGACAGGTACAGTGAAATAATCTCAAGAATGAAATTCTAAAAAATATCACTGATAACCAATTATGGAATCGGACCTCCACCTCACAGAGTAGGTTGCTGTCAACCTTTGATACAAAGCATGGAAAAATGCAGATGTCCTTTCTTGAGGCCCAAATTCCACAACCAAAATCAGCAACAGATTACAAAAGCACCACTTTTGAGTTTAGCACAAAGGACATACATCCCATTCATTAAATGGAGATGCACAAGCAAACTGGTGAAATGATATCCTCCACTTTGAAAAACACTATTATGTCACTTTCCAAATTGCAGGTTTCTTTTGCAAATGTCTAGTCACAGTTAAAAATGGAAAAAATGTCCTCCTTGGCAAAGGATAATAGGATCAAGTCTTTGGAATACTTGGTGATTAAGATAGGGTATGACCCTAAAGATGTCAATGCTACTGAGGAGATTGTTAAAATAGAAGAACCTGGACATTGCAGCCTTAAGAAAGCAGCTCAAGCTACCAGCCACAAGAGACCCAATGACTAAAGATATTGAAGAAGGTGAAGCACAGAAAGTAGACATGATGAAATTGATCATAGAACAAAATATACAGATTAGGCAGATGGAGGCACTGATGGAGAAAATGATAAAGGAGAAGGAAGACAGTCTGAAGATGGCTATTGTCCCCCTGGATGCCATACCTAATTCTTAGCTTCCATTAATAGAAAAAAACACCGTAGCTACTTCTTCCACTCAAACAAAAGGTGTTGAACAAGTAACACATACACTACAGAATATGTCACTGCAGTCAAAGGAGATTGAGACTTTGCAAGGCCAACTCAAAAATTTGGAAGTGCAAAAGGCCAAAGCTGAAGCTGCACGCATTACTGAAATGGAGAAATCCCAGAGACTGTTGGAGAAGTTGCACAAGGTAGAGAGAGACACTTCAATTGGTTTGACCTTGGCCTAAGCCAAGGAAACTATTTTGTTGAATATATTAGACTCTATGAATGAGATTTGGTCTTCTATCCAAATCATATTTGAGCAAAAATAACTGATAGTGAAGGCTACAAAAACTATTGTGTAGGGAAGAGAAAAGCTGGGACAAATGCCCAGAGAAGCCTCTAATATAATCAAGTTTTTAAACTCAAAGTCCAAGTATGAGTTGGAGGAGGAAGGAATCAGTGACAAAACTGCCACCATTCTAGAAGTCAAGAAAGTCTTGACAAAGAGAAATCTCATTGATTAGTTGGAAGAAAGGTATGAAACCTTAGAGCTACAGGTAAACATGTTTATAATCAGAATTGAAGCCTTAATCCAAAAGGGACTGCCTAGTATCTATGTTATAAATGACAAATTGATCACTCAGGAAGAATATATCCTGAAGATGAAAGAAATGGCCAAAAGAAGCATCAATTTTAATTAAGGGGAGTATGATAACAAAGGAATTTTTGGAAACTATGTTAAACGATTTCCATGTACCAAATGAGGTAGAACACATTTTTACCGTGAAGCCATCTTTTTCCAAATACGCAGAGGTAGATGAAATTTATTGCAGGGTAACTAAATTGACAATTCCAGATGAAAAGAGATGGGAAGAATTGGTCGATTTACTAGATTGAAGGATAATTCAGGAGATGTAAAACAACTTGCCAACACAACAGCCAGCATGACGGTCAGTTCAACATCACAGAACTATTTTGGGTTGACTTAGCAACCGAAACCATCAAAATGGGGCCACCTTTCTTTTCAAAAGCCTACGTGGCGTATTGTTTTGTCACGATTAGATGATATAGTTTGTAATTAGGCTAATAATGCACTGTCGGTTTGACAATGATCTTTTAAAGAATTTTGTAATGTTTATTATAAATACTTCAATGTTTGAAGTATCAAGGGTTGATTTTCGAATGTAATTTCCTTCTGCATATTGTAATTTGCAAAGTAATGGAGCATCAATAATACAAGGACCTTTCACATGATTCATGTGGTGTATTAAATGGTGATGTGTCTCTTCTGTCTATTTGTTTAAACATTTTTCCATTTTCTGTTATTCTAAATTTCTAAATTAATCAACAGAAACTGTGATAAATAGGATTTGTTATTGAGAGCACCCTTGTTGGCTTGTGGGAGCTTGACCCAGGTTTAGTGTTAGTTAGCCAAACAAATCCCTACACTACTGGCCCTTTTGGCATTAGCTTGCGGAGCGCGGACTGAAGTCTCACCCGAAGCAGTATGGGGGGATGTTGGAACCAAGTTTCTGCACCCTTGAGATGGATGTGATGTCGGTTTATCGCAGCTATACCCGCCTGCGCGCAGGTGGCTTAACCCTTTGTTTGTCCTTCAACACCTTTGCGAAACAGTACAATCGACTTTCATGCAGCCCTAACCTGGGGCGGATATGCTTTCGTGCTGCTAGGGCAGCGAACTGTGATATTTCCCCAACTATGCTAAGTGTCTTACTTATCCTATTAACAGACCTTAGTTTTCTTTGTGTAAATAGATGTTCTTACTTGCGTTCACTTAACCAATACATTTACATACATACGCGCATCATATAAGCATTATAAGTGAAATTTATACCCAATATAACATATGCATAAACAAGAAATAAAGACGCAAAAATCGTAGAACACTTCTCTTTATTGATAATTCCGAACAAATACAGACTCGACCCACCCTAGGCACTCAGCTGCAGGGGTCCGCGCACTCAGCTGCGGACTTCTAGTCCTCTGTGCACTCAGCTGCAGAGCCTCTACCTATGCTACGACCCAAAACCTAGACATCTACTTCAGGGCTATCTCTCATACATCTTCGATCATTGATTTATTCGTGTCTTTTAACTACTTAGAGCTTCACTCTATTTATACAATTCCATGGATCGTGGACCATGGGTAGATCTTTTACAATAGACATTACATTATCAAAATAAGGGCAGACAACCCTATGACTCTTTAACATCTATGTGCTCTGTGACCACAAAATGCAGATTCTTTACATTTGGATTACAAAAATTATACCAAAATATGGGCTTTAAGCCCCAAAAATTCCCTTGGGGGATCTCGCGCCAAACAAGCCCCCAACACAAACATTGTGACTTGCCACCATGGGTAGATCTTTTACAATAGACATTACATTATCAAAATAAGGGTGGACAACCCTATGACTCTTTAACATCTACGTGCTCTGTGACCACAAAATGTGGAGTCTTTACATTTGGATTACAAAAATTATACCAAAATATGGGCTTTAAGCCCCAAAAATTCCCTTGGGGGATCCCGCGCCAAACAGGCCCCCAACACAAACATCGTGACTCACCCTCGAGTCACTCTGTGTCGAGCGACATCCACCTATTCCTTGAGCGCCTTTGTCTCCTGCATCCGTGCAAGCCTTTTTGTAAGGGAAACCATTTGTGCAGTCCCTTTTACCTCGTCATACCTCTGCTGTAGCTCGCGTGCCTCTATCTCCAAGTGCTCTACATTTGGGTCCTCTTGTAGGGTGGTTAGGACCTCGAATGATTGTTCGAAAAGCTACATACATCCTACCACTACACTGTTAACCATCGCTATTGTTGTTGTAATAATGGTGGTACACTGTCCCTGATCTCTGACGAAGTTGAAGGCTGAGCCTTCAACTGCAGTTCTGCGATCTGCAGGTTCAGCTCCAGCTAAACCTTGGCCATCTCTTCTCGAGTGTAACACACCCCATGGCCAATTTACGGACACACACCTCCACCGGTTCTTCTGCCTAAATGTCCAACTCTGGGACCATCCAGCAAGCTTCCTCCAAAACTTGCATTATCTACTTATTTTCCTCTACTGCTTCGTTGCATTGCAGGCCCAATTGCTCGATGCTGATGCGCTGCTCGCTCATCACCTGCAAAGTGCGACTCTCCCAAGCCCTGAGTTCCGTAGTGACTCCATCCTGTATGAGGTAGAGCATCTCCTGAGGGAGCGCCACCATGTTCAATCCTACCCATTTCAGACTACTTACCATAGACCTTTCGGCCTCATTTTCTGTAGTGAGCGCCCTATCAGGTAGCAGTACCACGTTGGTCACCCTTATGCACAACATCTCATCGGCAGCTGAAGTGCCGATCCCGAGGCTGGTGGACACAGTGCTAACTTGGGGAGTGTGAACTTGCAACTCCTATAATTTTGTTCGAAGAGCCCCTAATACGAGCTGCTATTGTTCTTCAAATTGGTGGAGGGCCTCTGTGGTGACATACCTCACCGTTTCTCGGATGTCATGCAAATCCCCCTTAGTGAGGGTGATTGGGTTGAAGGACATTTTGGATGCCTTGGTTTTCTTTCGTGGCACTGCCTACTCTTGCGGTTGCAGACGCTTGATTTGGGTGGACGTCATCTGTGGGTCCGCACCACCTTGTTCTGTCTCTATTTCTGCCTCAGTGCCGGGCGAAGGTAACTTCTATTTTTCGCGCTCTTCTTCTCTTGTTTTCTGTTGTTCTGCAAGTTTCATGGCATCACACTCTACCTAGGCCTTAGCCTCTACTTCCTCTTTTCTACGCTTCTCTGTCGGCTACACCATTCGAAGCTTTGTCTCTTCCTTCATGCACTGTGTGGCGGACTTGTCCGTTTCCACCGCGGAACTAGCTGGAGCGTGCCACTTCGGTGGCCAAGACTAAAGAACTATGAAAATGACATCACCAGTCACCAGGTATGGTAGGTTATGCGATGTCTTCGTATGGTCCTTCTTCACCCTGATAAAGACATGATGGAAACCCGCTTTGAACTCTGCAAAGCTTTGTAGACTAGCATATATTGTGGAAGACAACCACAGCTTGTGACTGATCCCCATCCAGATATTCATTTCCATTAATACCCAAAAAATATTGCTTTCTTTTATTCTTTGTGCGTCCCTGGTTTCCAACAGCGAAGCGTACTTCGTTGCCTTTGGAAGGTCTAGCGTGACTGAAGGGAATTGACTAGCTTCAGGTAGCTCCCATGCCACCAGTACTATCGACAACAAGAGCCACGTGTAGTGAAACATTTTGCCTTACTCCTGTGCCTCGTGATAGTTTGCAAGTAACTCGCCACATAGATAGTTCGCCCATCTGAACTAGACTCCTTCCGTACATTGGTCTGCTAGTGAAACCACGGGCGTGGGCACCTCATTCATGCAACACTTTCGCATCACTTTCCCTGCTTGTATTTGTGTCACGGCCTTGACTACGGGGTTGTTAATGCTGGAGATGGCATATCCTTGCTTCTTCTTCTCCAACTTGAACTTCTTCTTCATTGCTTCCGCGAGGGCCAACTCGCCATCTTTTCCTTCTGATATGTTGGTTGGATCCTCCCCTGAGTAAGGCAGCCATGTAATCCGGTGAATTAGATGGTATGTGATGGTGATGGGCTCCTCTAGCCACAAACACTCATCATGCACCAAGAAGAGCAGCTGCCTGATGACAAAGACGGTCACTAAGGCATGGTGGTAATGCGGTACCCAGAGCAAGTTAAGCAACTCGACTTTCTCTACACCCTTGAGCCATGTTTGCGACTCCAAATTGAATTGTTCCAGTAGTCACTTCAATCCTCTGGCGCATTAGTTTCTCAGTCACTGAATGTGGGAACTTCTCGTGGTTTGTGAGGTCCCAATCTTCAAATATCAACACAGGAACATGCCCCAAGTGGAGTCCCTCAAAAACAATATCGTTTGGGAGCAATGGAGTTTGGAGAGAGCTCTTGCTCTCATCTATGTCCTTCGACACCTTGGATTTACCCTTGCGCGAAGGAAAATATTCAGGTAACTGGGTAATAGGGTCCACACCCTGGGTTTCAACTTCCATCTATACATCCTCCTCATCCACCATGATTTCTTCAGAATCCTCCTCATCGGCCTCCAAATTAATGGCCTTTCCCTTTTCCTGCAAGGTGAGCTTGGTCCTCTGTGAGTTTCGTGGTGAGACGCGCACTGAGATCATAGCCTGCTTATCCTTCTTAGGTATTAGTGTTTTGGGTGATCTAGGGACCTCAACTATTATTCCTGCGTCGTTTGGGGCTTCTACTACTGCAATTTCCTGCGTGACTTCCTTGGTTGTCACTACTCCTGTGTCCATGGCTTCTGCAGGTGCTGACACAGTGTTATTCCACAATTCTTACAGTGTCTCTGGTAGTTGCTCAAATAATGAATTCGCTTTCAGAGTCTCGAATAGGTCTCGGTTCATGTATACTTGAGCACGCAACAACTCAATTCTCAAAATGGCAAGTTTTGTTCACTGGAAAACCACTTGTAATTTATAGGGCCTTTTGAATTCAAATTCAACCATTCCCCCCACATTCGGCCCATTAATGCTAGATTGGCGGTAGATTTTCAAGAATCTAACCCATAAATATCGCCTTAAATGCCTGCTGCCCACTCCATTTACCCTCAAACCAACCATCAAATCATGAATAATGACTTTATTAGTCACTTTCCAACAGACCTACCCGCTAGCGCAACTGTCTTCGCGCTGTCGCGGACCCTGTGACACTTTGCTGCTTCACGTAGTCCTGACATCACACAGCTCGTGGGTAGTGTAGTTTATAGTCTCGTGGCTCCTTTTAGCGGCCTAGAGCACTAAGACTGTGCTTCTATCGGATAGTCATATGGCCGGGCCACCTGTGTATGGCTTCAAATGACTTCCATTCACTTTTCCTGGGAGGGGATCTCCATTCAACTTAACTAACTGGACCATGCCACCATCGGTAATCTCCTTAATAACATACTACCCCAGCCAATGCATTTTGAGTATTTTGAGTTTCCCTAGAAATTTATCAAACTTACTATCATAAAACAACACCAAGTAATTCACCTTAAAGGTGTGCAACTTAATATGTCAATCATGCCATGCCTTTTCACGCTGCTTTTGGACCTGCTGGTGAAATCCAGCCAAAATCTTTCTTCTTCTAGCTCATCCAACTGCGAGCCTCTCTTCCAGGGCTCCGTGATCCATCATACTTGTGAGCGTTGCTATGCGCAGACTAGGCATGATTTATTCCATAGGCATCATCGCTTCCACCCTGTATACCAACCAAAAGGGTGTCTGTCCCTTTAACTTCTTGCACGTTGTCTGATAAGCCCACAATACTGCAAGTATGCATAGGTCCCAATCACTTCGCGGAGAATTGCATACCTTGGTCAGCACATTTTCAAGCAGTTTATTGAATGCCTCCATTGTCCTGTTAGCCTACGGGTGATAAGGTGTGCTCTTTTGATGATACACCTGAAAGTACTCTGTTAGTGCGTTGATTGTCTTATTCAGGAAGTGCGTACCCCGATCACTCATCAAAATATTTGGGCATCCAAATCGCATCAGTACATGTTCAAATAGAAACTTCGCAGTCGTCACGCCTGTGTAATCCTTCACCAGCTGCACTTTTTCTCAACGAATTAAGTACTTTGTCGCAGTGATAATGTACCTTGTGCCTATCTTTCCTTGGGGCTGAATAGGTCCTACAAAATCTATTGCCCACTTTTCAAAAGGCTACAATGTCATTTATGGATTCAAAGGCATTTCATCCCTCCACGATGGCTTACCTGTTCTTTGACATACATAGCATGCCTTGCAATATGATTTTGAATCTTGATGAAGGGTTGGCCACCACAACCCTATGCGTAGAATCTTCTATGTGGTTTCTCTCCCTGCATAATGTCCTCCCGCAACACCCCCCATGAGCGTCCGCGAGGATGTTGCTTCGTTCAAACTCAGGTACATACCTTCGCAGTATCTCATCATTCACCATTTTGTATAAATGCCCAGTAATGATAGAGAAGTTTGTCACGCACACCACTAATTCCTTCTTTTCTTGGACAGAGTATCCTTTTGGTGCAGTTCCTATTGTTAGAAAGTGTATTATATCCTCGAAACATCCATCTACGATGCGCACAGCAAAAAGTTGTGTGTCAGGTAATCCTTCCTCCAAATTAGTGGGCTCCTCCCTTGTCTCAATGCATGACAAGTGGTCTGGTCCTGCGTTCAATTATTTAGGCTTCACAACAACTTCAAAATCGTATTCCTGGAACAATAAAATCCATCTGCAGATGCGCACCCCCAACACAGGCTTATTGACCAGGTACTTTAGCACGGAGTACAGGTGCACCTGCTCAAGTTGGGGCTTTTCTTCATAGGCCTGCATCCATGTGCACTAATCATTCTGCCCATCATACTTGCCTGTCAGTTGCATCTTAGGCTTCCCAAATCGTGCTCGCATCATTCTCCTACATTCACGCCATTCATCAAAGCTTCCTTTATGCGTACCCCACCATCTTGCTGGTGCAGTGTGTAGTATCTAGTCTAAGGCCTGGAAGCGTTGCTTTTCTACAACATCCCTTTCAAATGCATCCAAGAAGGTATCTACTTCAGTTAGACCATCATAAGTAGGCAGATTTCTTACTTCTGACGACATGCAATGCAGCGACCAGGTCATCATGTTGCAATTCAGTATAGTTACCTCGTGTAATTGATTCTGCCAGCATTCTATTTCTTAGTCGGAGTATGAAGTGCAGGAACTCTCACGATCCCACGTAATCCGCCCATCCGCGGTGGGATTCATCTAGCCTTGGTCTCATGATGTTATCTTATAGATGCAGTCCAGATCATCATCACTCTCATAGTCGCGGACTGGTTCCATATAACACGATCCTTCAACAGTATCTAGGGGTATTATTATGTGTAATGATTTCTTCTCAAAGATCATCTTTCGCTTCTTCAGATTGATTACCCCATTCATATCAGTAGCCCAGTCAATTCCCAAGAGCGTAGGGTAGGGATCGCTGTCATCAACAATCTCTATTACTTCAAAATCTGTTAGCGCGCTCGCTCCCTACAGCTGCCCCATGGATATGATTTTCATTGGTTTTCCACCCTTAGCTGAATCGGGGACCATTGCAGTGCAGGTCTCCCCATTCACTCCCATGCCCGTTTCAGTAGAACATTCGCATCTGATCCCAAATCCAGAATGACTTGATCCATCTCGTATTCTCTGATCTGCGTGGTGAGTCTCATTTCACGCCCCATCCTTGTCTTATGTTTTCTGATCTTGTAGACTACGCGCGGTTCACTTGGCGCGGTCCCATCACATCTATTGCTAAGTTACTGTAACCCTTTCATAGCCTTACTATCACGTAGTAACTTCATATAGGTTTCCAGGAAAGTAGTGAGCATGGAGTCGTCCATCTCTGGCTCAGGCTTATCTTTGCTTCCTAAAGTGGAGGCCTCAGCAAAGCTCTTCTTAGCTTCCATGAAGGTTTCCCGAGCGCTCTTCAAATCAAACTCAACTTCTTTCACCGGGGCTTTGCGAACCCAAGTACTGTCTTCTAGTTGTTTCCCCTACTCATCTCCCATCGTGATTCCACTTTAGAGCACTATATTTATGTTTGGATCTTCCTCGCGTGGCTCAGACCTCATCATCTATAGGTTCTGAGTCGGGGGAGGCGGTAGCACTCCTTTGTCATGTACCCTAGCTATTAGCGTAGGACAATATTCTATCTCATGGTCAAACAACATGCAATACTTGCACGACGGGTGCGTTGGATTAGTGCAATCGTGAGCATAGTGTCCTGGCCCTCCACAATTGTAGCAAAACAATTTTCGGTGACCTCTACCAGGTCCTCCTCCACCTCGGCCTCGTCCGTACCCCTAAAATCCTATCTGTGCCATGCCTGCATTTTGGTCAAGGGGCCGTGTTTGACCTAAACTTTGTAGGCTAGTGTTCTATCCATCATCAATTCATAGCTCTTGCAAGTACGCTCTTCATGTCCCACCGATCTGCAAAAGTTGCAAAACAATTGTTGCGGTGTTTGTGTGTACTTCTATAACAAGTGGCAGTTATTCGTGGCATGTTTTCTAGCTACTTGATAGATAGCACACCACAAAGCAGGCACTACACTAGGTCCTGCTTGAGCTTCTGGCCTTAAAGGCACCGGTCCTCCACTTGCAAGGTAATTTTTAAGGACCGGGCAGTGGTCTTTGTCGTGACCCTGACTCTTACATTTCACACACCATACCTCTTCGTGTACCTTTGGCCGAACTGTCCTATCCTGCTTCAAGCTTTGCATTTCAAGGCACAGATTCTTCAGCTGCACATGGATTTGCTGAACTCCTAGATTAGGATCTTGCATTGGAGTCTCATGTAGTCTCATGGCAATCTCCAAGGCCTCTACTTGAGTTGTTATCTTTTGTTGTGACAACGTGCTTCTGAGGTGTGGTAGTAGCGAAGCCACAAACCACTCGCGATGTTGTCCATCTGTCAAATTCATGTTGGCTTTGTGGATTGTACATTTCAGCCTCTGATCTAGTTCCCAAGGCATATCACTTGGTAGCATCGTGGTCTCTTTGAATCCAATAATCGACTACACTTTAGATTTAGGCTTGCTAAATTCCCTATTCAGTGCTGTTGAATGTTCGCTACTCTAGCATTCAGGTTATCGTTAGAGTACTTAATATACTAGGTCATGCACAATCTTGCAGACTAACCAGTGTTGCCTTCTTTATGTTATCATATGTAACACCTTGAGCTTCCCATACAGCCCTCACAGTGAACCAGAATTGGTCTGGGTCCTCATTTCCCAAGCCTTTGAACAAAGGAAACTTCATTGTGTTTTCCATACTGAATCGTGGTGGTGGCAGAGGTGGTACGGGTGAAGTTGGAGGTGATGGCGACGAAGATGGAGGTGGTGTGGGTGGAGGTGGTATTTGCAGAAATCCTTGTCTTATCAACTGAAGAGCACTTCATAGAGAGACCCTTGCTATCCCTTCTTTGTCCCTTCGCGGTGGTGAAATCAAGGGGCTATACTCTGGACCCTTATTTCCTTCATTTCTGCAACTTTTTTTCTGCTTCACGTAGTCCCAAACATCAAGGTAACTTCATAACCCATTTTTCGCACAACAACATTTTAATCCAAGTATTCAGATATTTTACATACTTACCTTGTGGTCCTTTGAAAAAGCGTTGCTTTGCCTCGCTATAGCTGACTGAGGTGTTGATCACGAACTCAGTAACAAATCCTCCTATAATGTGATCGAGCCAATGATCGACAGAACGCGTGATCTTATCCTCTGATGCTTACATCCTTCACACTAGCTTTGGGGTCCACACAATAGGAATGTCAAGTTTCCACCTTCCTTAGCTGTCTACTAGCTTCGTGATCCACTCATATAGCTCAGTAGGGAAGGAAGCAAAAAATATTTCGTGCTTCTCCATATATAGGTGTCGATCCAATCACTATTCTTTTGACAGTCGCGGGTTTCTATTTTCTTATTCCGCGAACTCATGAATCCTTCTGTCCAACCAGCCTTCGATTTATTTCTTAGCTGGATTCCAGTGATATGACATCACACATATCTATGCAGATTCTGGTCCCGGCAACATAACCACTTGTTGGCTCATGGGGGATTGACCTAGGTTCAATGTTAGTTAGTCAAACAAATCCCTACACTACTGGCCCTTTTGGCATCAACGCACGAAGTGCGGACTGAAGTCTCACCCAAAGCAGTATCGAGGGATGCTGGAACCAAGTTTTTGCACCCTTGAGATGGATGTGATGTCGGTTTATCTAGCTATACCTGCCTGCATGCAGGTGGCTTAACCATCTATTCGTCCTTCATCACCTTCATGAAACGGTACAATCGACTTTTGCACAGCCCTAACCTGGGGTTGATATGCTTTCGTGTTGCTAGGGCAACGAACTGTGATATTTCCGCAACTATGCTAAGTGTCTTACTTATCTTATTAACATATCTTAGTTAGCTTCGCATATACATATGTTCTTACTTGTGTTCACTCAACCAATACATTTACATACATTCATGCATCATATAAGCATTATAAGTGAAATTTATACCCAATATAACAGATGCATAAACAAGAAATAAAAACGCATAAATTGTAGAATACTTCTCTTTATTGATAATTCCAAACAATTACAGACTCGAACCTCCCTGGGGACTTAGCTACAGGGGTTCGTGCACTCATCTGCAGACTTCTAGGCCTTTGCACACTCAGCTGCAGAGCCTCTACCTATGCTACAACCCAAAACTTAAACTTCTACTTTAGAGCTATCTCTCATACATCTTTGATCATTTATTTCTTCATGTCTTTTAACTACTTAGAGCTTCACTCTATTTATACAATCCCATGGTCCATGGACCATGGGTATATCTTTTACAACCGACATTACATTATCAAAATAAGGGCAGAAAAACCTATGACTCTTTAACATCTACATGCTCCGCGACCACAAAATGCAAATTCTTTACATTTGGATTAAAAAATTGAACCAAAATTTGGGCTGTAAGCCCCAAAACTTCCCTTGGGGGATCCCGTGCCAACAACCCTATTTTGGCTATTGATAATTTAATGTTTTCCACTGAAGTCAGATCAGCGAATTCTTAATTTCTCCTTAGTTTCTACTGAACCTTACACTTCTTTTATTTCACCTTCCATTTAATTTATGAAAATATCCGGTTAGTGCAACCTAGCTTACCTTGTGAGAACTCCTCTAAAAATTGATGCAAAACTCCAGTTTAATTCATAGACTCCATAGCCCAATGGAATTATAACACTCAAATCATTCAAACCTTTCAAACAAAACAAACAAGTACAGTAATAACTAGCCTAAAACTCACACTAAAACAAAGCTAAATTAAATAGAGAGATCCCCCTCTGAAGGTGGCAGGGTTAGATCCCAACTTCGAAAGTGGTTTTGATGTCATCCAATGTGTTTACTCCCTCAACCTCAAAAATATAGAATGAAAACACATCATATAGATTCCAACAACACTTGAATCACCTCAATCTAACATCGTATGAAGAAGTTATGATGTTCTAAATTTTTTGACCAACATCGAAAAAAATTTGTAGGTGGGCTAACCAGGTTGCTGACTGGGCAGTTCGTATTACTGATGTCATGATGATTTTAGCATGCCAACTAGGCATATGGAGGTCCAATCAGATCCTGCCATGTGTCAGTCCATATAGGTATGAGTTGGCAATGTTTTATTGGGTTGTACAGTTGAGGTGGTCCAATAGAAGGCCACCATGTGGATCAACTAGAGGCTTCCACATGGCACCTCGTCATTGGTCAAGTTTTTTAATATAGGCCCAATGGCCTCCTTGGGGTTTGACCCCACAACCTGTCACGCACAAGCTCTGTGCTCCACCATCTCGCCATTGGTATGGTTCTTAACATACTATGGGGCCAAGTTAAATTTAAAGTTTATGTGTTTCCGCATTGGGGGAAGTGGTTGGGCAGTGAGCCCCAGACTCTGGTCATGACACCGTCGACAAGACCCTGATGTAGGAGAAATAGAGGAGGGGGATGGGACCAACCCCAACCCTTGGTCACAAACCACTTCACAAGATTGAGTGCAATATAGGATAGTGCCATAGGAGTGGGGTTGGGGATTCAACCCTAGCCTTTGGTGCTATGGGCGTCATGTGACTTTGCATGGAGTCAAGTTCGAAGCAGGTGGTAGTTAAGGCCAACCCCTAGCCATGTGCACCTCCACGTAACCGAAAGCAGAAAGGAAGGGTGCTAGCCCAGAGGTTGTGGGAAGTTGGCCCTGGCCCCTGGCCATGTCCCTACCATGTAACCACATCCCGACGAGGAAGGAGCCATCGCAGGCAAGGGTGAACCGTTGGCCCCAGTCCTAGACCATCTGCACTCCATGTCGCCCTATTATTGAGAATAGGGGTTATTGGTAATTTTAATGAGGTGAAAAAATAGACCTTTTGCAGCGAAATTGTCACTTCTCGAATTATGAAAATGGAGAAATTGTTACAAAGTTTGCAGGTTTGGAAAAATTGCAGGACAAATAATAGAGCATGGCTTGGAGAAGCATAACTTGCTCAATTAACTTTTTGAGCTCAAGAAGATCCTAGATGGGGGTTTTTGAGCGTACTAGATTCAATGGAAACCTCAATTTTTTGATTTTAGCATGTTATGGAGGACTTTTCTCAGAATTGAGTCTTTTAGTGCCAGAGACAATCAGAGTTTTTGGAAGCAGATTGAAGGCTTTTTGAGCATGAAGAGAACCTTATAGGAGTTTTCCAACCTTCTTATTTCATATGCAGCAGCGATTATTTCTATAGTGCTGCTCTTTTTAGTCTTTTCTCATTATGTGTTCATGAAAGAATCTCTTTTCAGTACTTCAATGTGGATTTGTTGTACATTTTGTGCTTGGTTTTCAGGTGGAGTACAAGGACGTGATGTGTGAGTCCATTTTATGTTGACCTTTTCATGACTTACTGTAGAGAGTCATATTTTTGGAGTGACAATTATTTGTAGGAGAATGTTTCCTTGTAGAGGAAAGAATCCACTTATTTGTCAACAATTTGTATGTACTCATTTTCCATTGAAATCAATAGAGAAGTCTAGTTGTTGGAGTAGGCCCAGAGATGTAGCCTAGGAGGGGTGAACTCCATCATCAAATGTTGGTTTCTTCTCTTCATGGTTGTCATTTTTAGTTGCATGTGAATTTGCACTTTTTAAAAGTTCATGTGAAAAACTAACTCACCATCTTGAAGAGGTTTTGAAAATTGTTACCTTTAAAAGACCCGTTTTGTTTACTTGCAAAGCATTAGAGGACGATCAGTTTTTGAGACGAGAAGTTCTCCAAATTTTCAGATCAATTGGTATCAGAGTGGGTTCTAACCAAGTTGCAAGTATGGGTAAGAAGGTGAAGCGTGAAAGAATCCAAGAGTTGGAGGATATTAATATATCTCTTCGAATGGAGAATTTTGAGCTGAGAAAATTGCTTGAAGTTACTGAGGAGGAGAAGAGGAAAATATGCCTTCAGTTGCAACATGTGATGGGGGAACAAATTGGTGAGAGTTCCATTCCAGAAGAAACAAAGAATCCCTCCAAAATGAAGCCAATTTGTGACCATGGTCCAAACATATGATATGGACCCTATGTTGAGAATGAGGCTTGTGAGTTTTGTCAGCATCTAAGAGATTCCCCTTATGTGCCTATTGGTAAAAGTGGGTGGATTGAGTCATCATATACTTCACCATCAACATCTAAAACAGAAAATATGGGTGTCAAATCAAAGGAGATAATTAGAATCTCTAGTTCTACTCCTTCAACTTATGATGATAACACATCTTTTGCAGTCACTGAAAAGCATACTAAAGATATTGGTATGAAGTTGTTAACTCGGATGGGTTATGAAGGAAGAGGTCTCAGAATCAATGGCCAAGGTATCACTAATCCTATTGAGGTGAAGGAGTGACCATGATATGAAGGATTGGGTTATGGTCATAGAGAAGTTGGAGAGTGCTCTAAACTTTTTGAGGCAAATAAATCATCAAGTGATGATATGTCACACTAAGGTTGTAAAAACCCTGGCGAAAATTTCATGTAATAAAATTTAATAAAGGAAAAATAAGACCATGGTTAAGGGACACTTATTCCAAGCTAAATGCTGGGAAAATATATCTTAATGGGCATCACTAGATGTGTGTTTTGGCTAAGGAAATGGGAAAAGGCTAAGGCAAATGAATTAAAAAGAAAAAACACATTTTTAACACATTCATTTATGAAAATAAAGGAAATTAGGAGAAAAGGAAGGTAAAAGGTCTGTTGATAGTGCTAGACCTACCAACATGTCAAGGGGATCTCCCCGGTAAGAAGTCCCAATTAGACCTCATACCGTTTGGTGTAGGAATCCTTATAGTGGGTCATATGGTAATTCCTTTACAGTGATGTCACATAAAGGCAAGTAAGATAACTCTGTTAGTAGCAAGGGTGTGACTGATGCAGTGAGTCAAGGAATGAGTATGAGAGGTTCCAACACTTCAAAGGGAGAGGAAGGTGAAAACGAGTTCCAGGTTGAAAGGGA
>APFE031069137.1:21485-46484 GCA_000404065.3 Pinus taeda | reverse complement strand
TTTCACCTCTATTTACCCCACATTAATTTATCAATCCAGGAACGATTTGTTATCTCAAAGAGTGTACTCAGTTTGAGGTGGTCATTTGTCAGAGTAATGCTAGTAGTATAGTGCTCAGAATACAAGAGTAAACGGATGCTTAAAACAAGACCTACTTACAGTAAAGCACTTTAAGACTTAAATCATGCATTCGGAAAACTGTAGCAATTTATCAGTCAAGGGTACAGTAACAGTAACTCATCCCTCTGTAAACTGATGTAATTAAAGATAATCAAGGAAAAGATCATCAACCTGGGAACTAGACAACAAGTGTCAACATTCACTACAGTGTTAGATTGTTCCACACACCAAAGCAATGATAATACAAATAACAGGAAATGGAACAACAACTAGAAAATGGAACAACAACTAGTTCTTATAAAAAAGATTGAACAACAAAACCTGAGTCTAAGGAAATAAATGCAGCAATTGTACCCTACTGGAATCAGATAACAATCTTTACTCTAAAGATAAATCGGACAGCAAACTGAAATAGAATGGCAACTAATTAGCATTGAAATATAGAACAATACTTAGAGTCAAATATAAATGTACTGTGAACCAAAATAAATAACACACACGACACACTTTAATATTAAGAGAAACAGTAATATGACTTCGATACCACAAGTATCAATCTCAGTTATAAAGAAGAACGATTGTAATTTGTAAAGGAACAACAACACTAGTTAAACAACAATCACGATTAAGTGTAAACCATAGATGAATACAGTAATACCAACTTATGAATATTACAGCACGGTTACTCTGTAATTGAACAACAATAACATTCTGTAAAGAACAACAATGTTATATCAATGATTAAAGGAGCAACAATGCATTACAAAGTCAGAATGAACAATACAACATTCCTGTCACAGAGAACAATATTACTCAGTTGAACAAAAATCAAATATAACAGGACCGTGATGTAAAATAACGAAACACATTAGATTACCGAACAAAGATGATAATGAAAACCACACACGAATCAAAGATAATGGTATAGGAGCAAGTGTTCCACCAGGGTCGGGCCCTTAGCCTCCAGGGACACACCGCTTGAGATTACTCCGGGATCAAAGATGGAACGACAACCAGATTTGTATTAAAACATCAAAGCAGAGTTACAGTGGATCACTTGTCAATGAGAGTCGATGATCAAAGTTTTTAATACAAAGGGAAATTACACAAAAATAACAATAGGTCGTCCCCCCGGGCTAGCAGTGCTGCCCCTTCTTATAACAGCCGAGTGGAGATATCAATGATGCAAAATAGTTAAGATAGTGATCCTTCAGGATCAAAGGATCCTGAGGGATTCGGTAAACTATTAATTCCCAGTTATCCATTTGTTTTCTTGCGCCGATTCAATATCACCTTTTCCCTTCCTTGGTTGATACGCTTCAATTTAGATCATGTTGTTTGCATGTGGTTCCTTGCCAAAGGAACACCAGTTAACTCTGCCCTGTCTTTTCCTTTGGGATGACAATCTTTCATTTTTTCCCTTTCCTGCATAAGAAAATGAAAATTATTAGTGATTTTGTGTTGCATATAAATCCCATAGATTTGGGCATGATTTCTTATTATCTACCTAGTTCATGATGCAAAGAGGTTATGAGTTTTAAAGAAAAGATGACAAAATAATCGATAAAAACATACCTTCTTTAGTACTCCACACACCCCCCTGCTTACCCTTTTTCATGCCCTCATGAAAACATTGTAGTTGACATGTAAGGCAGTGAGAGAGTAGGCCGGAGACGGGATCTCATGTGGTGGTCTACAACCATGATGCCTAACTAGGTGTTCAAAAAGATGGCCTGTCTGACCCTCAGGCATCTCATACAGGGCTTGGTATCCAGGTGCAGGATGCTAAATAATTAGACTCTGGAACCTATACCCTAACCAAGATGGACCTACCCTCAAGATAAGATCACCATAGAGGCTCAAGCGATCAACAACTAACTTAAAGTTCTCATAATTAAATGGTTCCCTGAGTTGGATATTTGGATTAGAAATATGATATTGAAATTTAGCAGCGTCAATGGCAAGGTCTTTGATGATAAGGAAGTATTCTATCCCTTGCCATTTGATTGCTGTATGAATGGGTCCTAATGCTTCAATCACACCTGGAGTCCTCATGAGGTTCCCATGTTTCCTCCATAACTGCACTGGATTTCTAGGCTCATCTTTGACCCATAAATCTAATCCGTTTTCTTATCTTTGGAAGGCATTATAGGCTTTAAGCCATTTGATTTGATTAAATCCAAATGAAATAAATGCCTGTAGTTGGATATCCCCAACAAAAGGGCTGGGGTTCTGCTCTGTCTCTTGATCTAACACAAGGTCATGCAGATAGAATTCACAAAATAATCTTTGAACCTTTACTCCATAGTGCTTACAACAATTTATAAAATCATCAATAGTATTAATTTGTATAGGGGCTTCTGCTTTGACAACCTTAATTTTCAATTGCAAATATCGTTCCATTAAAAACAAGGAATAATTCTTAGCAGGGGCTCTACATGCTAAGACGTCAGTGTATAAAGAGCATAAGGTATCCATATGTTTGATAACTACATCTAACCTATGAGTTACCTTTGCAACTTTTTCTTATTCCTTTCGCCATCCTTCAAAAGCCTGGCTTTCGGATAAATTGACATTCCTTAGCTGTTGTTGTAATTCTTCATACTTTTATCGAGAAACCATTTGTTCTGTGAGTTTTTCTACTGCTTGTTGAGCCTGCATCAAACCCTCTCGTAGGGTTACTATCCTCGGATCACTGTCCCACATGGTAGTTGTAGGCGGAAGGTTCACTTGAATCTTCTTATTGCATCATCTTGGGTTTATGGTTCACATTTCTTCAGAGGGCTATGCCTCTGTCTGAACTTCAATGTCGTAGGCTGATATATCATCTTTTTGCACTGCAACATGAACAATAGCTAAATACTGTTCCCTTTGGTTTTGAACGGCAGGATGGACTTGAGTCCTCCTTACCTTTTTCTTGAGGGGTCTCACTGGAGTGGTTGCATGTCTTACCCCCGAAGTCCTTTTTGCTCTCTTTCTCATTTTCAAAACCCTGATTTGTTGTCGAAGTCGTGCTATCACATTCAGCAATATTTGCTGTTCTTTTTGTAATCTTTTAATTTCTTCTGTTTTCTTAAAAGGAACAACTATCTGTTTACTCAGGCCTGGACTGTTATCTTGGCCAATTCCCTGGTTTTCTTCTTGGGGTGCTCCTTCGTTGTTCTGATCGGGTTGCTCGAGAGTAAAAACCCTAGCTGGTTCTATTATTTCCTGAGTGACTTCTTTTTCCACCCCTTCTTCTCCATGAAATTCTTTCGGTGTAGTCTGGCTGGGAACAGATTATTCCTCTTCTGTGTCTTTATCACTTTTCTGTCTAGTTATACTTTCATCATGAACACAATGATTCTCTTCTTCTCCCTTGTCGAACAATTCTTCTGGTGAATTTTTGTCCTAAGCAGAATGCTCCTTTGGTTCTTCTTCAACATGGAGGTCTAGCGGGCTGAGAGGCTGAGAATATTCGCCCATATTGGCCAGAATTTGGGCCAATTCGTCCTCCTGCAATGGATTTTACAACGGGCTTTCTTCACGTTGCTCTATCTCTTCCTCTGCCTGCCCAGGCTACTCAGTCTCCTCCTCTGTTTCTCCTTCCTCATTTTCTTCCATTTCTTTCTCATTCTCTTCTCCTTCCAATTGTGGGGGTTGCTCGTCCCTTGAATCATCTATCTCCACTGGTTGGCTGGTATTCCCTTGGGAATTTTCCAAACCCCCTCTGATCCATGCCAATCTAACTGATTTCTTCCGTTTCAATGGTCTATTCGATGTACTGGTAGCATGTTTTTGTTTTGGGGCTGGCAGAGTCAGTCCCCCGTCTATCGTGGCAAATAGTTCTTCCCAGTTGCTCTGTTGCTGAGCAAGACTGTAGCTAACTATCAGTCGTATCAGCCCATGGTGACTTACTACCAATTCTACGTGTTGTGATTTTTTCATGCTTCAAGCAACATCATGTAGTAAGGAATTTAAAGATGCAGGTAAATTCACAGAGAATTTCTGTTTTAATACGGCTAAAAGTTTAAGGTGTCGTGGTCTTACCATGTCTTTCCTGCCTTCACAGGTGATGTAGCTCTGGATGATCTTCTCCAATTCTACCCACGGCTCTCCTAATGCTGCTGGTAGGACTCCCTTTCCTCTTACTATCAGGTTCTGGCCTTCATCTTGGAAGATTTTTATGATTTTTTGCAGTCTCTCCTTCTTTAGAGTCCACACAGGTCCAGTAGTTGGCAGTCCCGAGACCTCTGCAATTATGTCATCGATGACTGCTATGTGTCTCCCTCTTACTGTGGAGTGATATTCTTGCAAGTTCTGCAATAATTCTATTGCTACAGTCTCGTTAGATTCCTATAAACGATTGAGATAAACTAGCCATCCCGCCCTTGTCAAGTTTTCCCGTGCAGCATCAGAAACTGTCAATACCTGTGGTTCTCTTCGAATTGATCTTCCTCCCATGTTTTAGCACACTATAAAAACAAAGAGATGGCAATGGAACATCAGGCTATTCATACTATTAGAAATACAGAGAAAATAATGAAACAACCAGGCTCGTTCAAATCCTGAGTCACTTACTAATTGCTACAGAGCATAATATGGAAATAGTGTAGGAACAACAAGCCATGCAAATTGAAAAACGATATACTTTTAAGCCTTGCTATTCCCAAGTGAAAATTTTCCGAATAATAGTTTGACACGTATACCAACAAATTATGAGGTCACCTGCCTCCCCCTTGCAATGTGATAGGCCGTCCTTGGCCGTCAAATGAGGGAGCGGTGTGTCGAATTGCCATGGTATAGAGTCATAAAGGAACAACATATGCCAAAATGCCATGTTTACAAAAGGAGCAGGTTGCCGAAATTGAGGTGTATAATAGGATCGCTTAACAAATAAGAGAATGTTGTGATATGATGCGAGGTTGGGAGGATAGGACAGCTGACGTGCACAAAAAGTATGATGCGGTCATTATAACCTTTTCTGTCATGATTGTTTATAATAGATTTTCATGTGTTTAAAGGTTTGGGGAAGTGATATACGTAATCTCATTTGACCTATTACAAAGGTATAAGACAAAAAAGGGTGTTGATGATTGCTATTGGTGTATAAGGAATGTGACTTCAATACCATCAACAGAGCTCTGTTGCCCACATGTGTCCATAACCTTGACAGAGTTGTTTGTTTCACCCATGAAACCGTGATCCTTTGTGTATGCTTAGGAAGTGCTATGTAATGTCAAAATGGAGGTCATTATGCTGGCTTGGTAACCAGTTAAACCATAATGCCATTCACTAGGAAGGAGTGAAATGTGGACAGGCTGGCTCGTGATGAGACCTCCTATTCCAAGGACTCTTTATTTTTTGTGATGTGCCTCTTGGATCATATCGTTGGTGTGGTGGCCATAGTGGGAATGCCACTTCACTTTCTTCCTTATGATCATGGTAGGCTGGCTCTTGATGAGACCCCCTATCCTTCATTTGACAACTGATATTAGCAAATCATATAAACATTTTTCTCTTTTTTTTCTTTTTTTTTTTTCTTTTATAAAGTACTTTCCTATTTATACACAAAGGGTGGTTCAACACTCCTTAAGAGTAGGAATGGTGGAAGAAGTCTTAACATCTCAATAGAAAAATATACTCTTTGTTCTTATTCCTTAATAATGATCAAAGAAGATTATGGGAATTTTAAAGAGAACCACCATGATAAAGATAACAAATCATATCAGTATTAGTAGAATAATTATAGAAAAGTGATGAATAATTGTGTCCTTTCCTCTTCCATCCTATTAATTCAAAGCAATTTCTTGTAAAAATAGCGATTTTATGTAATTTACTGATTTCAGTGTGCTCTAGTTTTGTATGCATTGCATAAGTGTATCGCTGTGCTCCAAAAGACTCGAAACAACAGGAACAATAGGTGTCTTTAAATTGGAATGGCAAGGAGAACAAGCGTAAGTAAAAGTAATACGAAAATATTGGCGTTTCAAAGGGGAACAACAAAAAATGCAAGTGTTGTTCCTTTGGAAAAGGAACAACAGAAAAACGCAAGTGTCGTTCCTTTGGAAAAGGAACAACAAAAAAATACAAGTGCTGTTCCTTCGGGAAAAAGGAACAGCAAAAAAACGGAAGTGCCATTCCTTTGGAAAAGGAACAACAGAAAATACAAGTGTTGTTCCTTCGGGAAAAAAAGGAACAACAGAAACCACAAGTGCTATTCCTTTGGAAAAGGAACAACAGAAAATACAAGTGTTGTTTCTTCGGGAAAAAGGAATAGCAAAAAACGCAAATGCTATTCCTTTGGAAAAGGAACAGCAAAAACCAAACGTGCTATTCCTTTGGAAAAGGAACAACAAAACAAAAGTGTTGTTCCTTCATAAAAGGAACAATAGAAAAACAAAAGTGCACACAAGTGCTATTCTTTCAGAAAAGGAACAGCAAGAACGACAGTGCTGTTCCTTCAGAAAAAGGAACAACATAAAAATTCAAGTGCTGTTCCTTTGAAAAGGAACAATAAAAACGATAGAACTGTTGAGCTTACTAAAAAGGAACAACAAAACGAAAGGTGTTGTTCCTTGAAAAAGGAACAGAAAGGCGGTGAGAATGTTGTTTCTTTCTAAAAGGAACAACAAAGTGCAAACGCAAAGAAAAATATGTACGGAAAATAATTTATGCTAACAAAGAAATTATGTACAGAATGTAAGAACATTTGAATCACTTAATGAACCAGAGGTAAGGAAGATTTCTCTTCCTCCTCCAAAATTTGCATGTCGGAGTCTTTGCGGAGTTTCTGGTAGAAGGATTCTCGAGTAAGTGGTTTGCGGTATAATCGAACTCGGTGGCCATTTGCCTTGAAGGTATGTCTAGATCCGTCAATGGTGATTAGAGTAAGGGTGCCATTATCATGTACCTTCTAGATTTCATATGGTCCCAGCCAATGAGTCTGAAGCTTCCCGGGAAAATCCTGAAACCTGGAATCGTATAGGAGCACCCAATCTCCTTCATGAAAGACTTTCTTTTTAATGAGAGCATCATGCGATTTAGCTCGCTACTATTGGATTAATGCAGTGCATTGAAGGGAAGAGAGCCCGATTTCATCTAGCTCATTAATCTGCTGTAATCTATTAATCTGTGCCTCGTTTAGATCTAGATCGACTTCTTGCGCTATTCGTAGTGTTTGTATTTAGAATTCTATGGGAAAAATGGTTTCCTTTCCAAACACTAGTTGGTATGGTGAATAGTTAGTAGTGCTTCTCCATGTTGTTCTGTAAGCCCACAAGGCTTACAGTAATCTTGCAGCCCAATCACGTCTGTTTGACACAATGGTTTTTGTTAGGGTTGCTTCTATTATTTTATTGCTGCTTTTTACTTGACCATTTGCCTGTGGGTGGTATGGAGTGGTAATTTTGTGTTGGATATGAGAGTTTTTTAGTGTTGCAGCAATCTTGTTACCAGCAAACTGTGGTCCATCATCTATAATTATATCTCTTGGAAGCCCATATCAGACAAATATATGGAACATGAACTATATGATGGAATCCTTTGTAGCTCTCGGCAATGCCTCTGCTTCAACCCATTTGGTGACATATTCTGTTGCTACCAAAATATATGTTTTCTGGTTCGATGATGGGTTAATTGGACCAACGAAATCAAGGGCCCATTGCTCGAACGGTTCAATAACCAGCTGTGGATTCAGGGGCATTTCGTCAGACTGACCCGGGCATCCTGCTCTTTGGCAACTGTCACAAGCTTGAATGAACTCCTTTTCATCTTTGAAGATCATGGGCCAATAATACCCTATTTGCAGCACCTTATGTCCAGTTCTCCGATCGACGAAATGTCCGCCACATGGTCCGTCATGACAAGCTTTCAAAATGTCAAAATTTTCATCCTCACGAACGCTTCTCCTGATGTGCATATCTGCCCCTGTATGGAACAGATAGCCCCCAATCCAAGAAAATCGAGCACTTCGCTGGAAAATCTGTTTTCATTCATTCGCAGTTAGATGTTTTGGTAATTTTCCTACTGCTAAGTAATTCACAACATCAGCATACCAGGGCGTTTTAACAGTGACAACAAACAAATGTTCATCTGGAAATTGATCTTCAACCGCTACTGCATCCACTGGTTTTGGCATTCGCGAGAGGAAGTCAGCTACAGGATTTTCTTTTCTAGGTCGGTCTTTGATTGTAATATCGAATTCCTACAATAAAATCAGCCATCTATTTATTCTACCATTTGTGATTGGTTTATTTGCTAAGTATTTTATGGTAGAGTGATATGTATACAAGATAACAGATATCCAGTAATGTAATCCCTAAACTTATTGACAACATGTATTACAGCTAAAAATTCCTTTTCAGTAACAGTATAATTCAATTCAGCAGGAGATATATTCTTGCTAATATAATAAATTGCATATGGTTTTTTATCTTCTTCCTGCCAAAGGAGTACTCCAATAGCTGTATTTGAAGCATCTGATGAAATTTGAAATGGCAGGTCCCAATTTGGACCTCTAAGGACTGGGGTTGTTGACACAAGATTTTTCAGATCCTGGAAAGCATGGTCGCATTTTTCTGTCTAAAGAAAGTCAACATTACTTGTCAGTGCATATAGAGGTGCAACAATATGAGAAAAATGTTCTATAAATCTTCTATAATAACTAGAAAATCCAAGAAAATTGCGTACCTATATTTGAGTGGTAGGAGTGGGAATTAGCAAAATTATTTCAATTTTGGATGGGTATACTTGTATGCCAGCTGCTGAGATATAATGGCCTAGAATAAGTCCTTCAGTCATCATCATATAGCATTTTTCATGGCTCAAACAAAGCCTAGTAGAAATGTAGCGTTGCAGGACTTTTTCCAGTGCGTCCAATGCTGGGTCAAAAACATCTCCATATGGTGTAAAATCATCCATGTATACTTCGAGCCCTTCATTTATTAAATCTGAAAAGATGCTAAGGATAGCCCTTTGAAATGTTGTAGGGGCATTGCATAAACCAAAAGGTAGGACTCTGTAGGCAAATGTTCCCCAAGGACAAGTAAAAGTGGTTTTGTCTTGGTCTTTAGGGGCAATCTGAATCTGATTGTATCCACTGAAGCCATCTAAGAAAGAAAAGAATTTCTTTCCTGCCAAAGTGTCTAATACTTGGTCAATGAATGGAAGGGGAAAGTGGTCTTTTTGTGTTGCTTTATTTAGCTCTCTATAATCTACACAAATCCTCTACTTTCCATTCTTCTTTGGTACCACAACAAGTGGAGAGACCCATTTACTATTGGAGATAGGGTAGATGAAGTTCACATCTAAAAGTTTTTGAAGTTCAGCTTTTACAATGTCTTTTAGATGAGGGTTAAGTCTCCTTTGTGGTTGGTGAACAGGTCTCACATCTTTTTCTATGTAAATGTGGTGTGTACATAACTGGGGATCAATTCCTTTCATGGTGGGATAGTCCCATGCAAATGCCTCTTTATATTTCCTCAGTAGTTCTATGAGCTTCTCTTCTTGTTCGGAAGTCAGGTTGGCATTAATGTTTAAATTCTCTCCTGGCTCAATTTCTACAATTTTGCTATTTGAGACAGAGGTAGTAGGTATTATTTGATCGTGCATATCTTTAAGAGGATCTTCTTCTAATTCATTATCAAATGTTTCTTTTATCATGTGACATTGTATGTGGGATCTGGATTCAGCTTGACTAATAAAATTGTTAATGGCATCATCTTCTATTTGGTCTTTGAAATCAAGGGCCTCTTCTATGGTTAATGGAGATCTAATATTTTCGGTGAGGTATGATACAGGATGTTTGTTAGTTTTTATTATTGTGACACTTGGCTGCGCTGGAGGATATAAAGCTATATTCTTGATATTTTCCCCCCTAGTTATGGTCATACTGCCTTGTCGGCAGCCAATGTAAGCATCGACAGTTGCAAGCCAAGGTCTGCCTAAAATCAATGGATGTCCATCAAGTTGGTTTTTGGGGTTTATTATCAGAAAATCGGCAGGATACTCTTAGGAGTCAACGGATACCATGACATCATGTAGTGTGCCTTCTAGCCTAACCATAGATCGGTCAGCCAGTTCTAATAAAGTGGAGGTCGTTTCTACTGATGTAATGCCCAGTTTTTGGCAAGTAGTGGTTGTTAAGATATTAATTGCAGCTCCTAGATCAAATAAGGCATTTGAGAAGGTTTGTCCATTGATTTGTACGGTTACTATTGGATTTCCTAGGTCTTTGTATTTAACGGGTGTTTCTTTTCCTGATAATAGGTCGGATAGAGTGCCAACTACTTGGACTTTTGGGTTATTTGTTATTTTTCTACTTGGTTTCTTTATACATAGCTCTTTAATAGTCTTTGCATATATTGGGATGTCTTGAATGGCTTGGAGGAGTGGGATTTTTATGTACAGATTTTTTAGTTATCCCAGAATGTAAAAATCAGGATGTTGTATAGGTTGAGGTACAATTAATCATTCTGGGAATGGGGGAGAGGATGTGGTTGCTTGATCATGAATTTGTTGTATGGTTACATCCTCTTCTTGTGGCGGTTGTTCTATAGGTAACTGATTTTCAACTTGAATGGTTTTATCTCCCTCTGTTTCAATGATGCGCCTAGATCTTAATTGAAGGTCATTACACTCCCTTAGATCAGTGCCTATCTCTGGTGTTTCAATTATTTGAATAGATTGGACTGGTTTGTTATTCGGATTAGGGTTGGGTTGGGCTGGGAATTGCAGTCTTAAATTAGACTGGGGGTTTTGTTGTAATGCTGGCAGTGTAGTTTCAGGGAGCGGAATGGTTCCTACTGGCTGATTCATCGGTCTTTTCCAGTTTGTCTACCAGGCTTGACTCTATGAAGTAGGAGAGGACCATTGTGCTGGATATACATTGTTTTGACAATATGGTGGGGTATAGGGAAAATTTGGCCAATTGGGTTGGCTTGCTTAATTCGACCATGGAGATGATGAAGGAAATGGTTGATGTGACCAATTCGGGAAGGGAGGTTGATTTTGCCACATTGTATTATATTGTTGAGCATGATATTGTGGAGGCTGAAAAGAAGAAGCAGGGTTTGAGAACATACCTGATTGTCATGGCTGCCATTGATGACGCTGATTGAGTAGATACACCGGTTCTGGCTCTTCTTCTGCTTCCTTGTATACTGCTTTCAATCCAGGAAGTGAGGGACAACTCTCTGTAGAGTGGTCTTTTGTACAAATGGCGCAAACTTGGACTGCATTTAATGGACACTCCTTGTGGCTATGTTTCTTTCTACATCTGGGATAGAAGATTTCCAAATTCTATTCTGCCTTTACTTGCTTTTGTTTAGCCTGCATAATATCAAGTTGTGTTGTCAGTGTCCCCAATATGTCAGTTTTAAAATTTTCTAATAAATTTCCAATTTCTGCACGAGTTACTCCTTCTGTAGAAATTCTGTTATCTCTTGCAAACTGATCATGTTCTGCTGGTTTTAGTCTTGTGCTGCCTCTCAAGCTCCTGATACATAGATTAATAGTGTCAACAAAATTTCCCTGATAAATATCTCCTTTTCCCATAATATTTAGTGTTTCAATCCATTGTTCCTTCATTCCCCTAATTAATGTTGTTTTTAATACATTATCAGGTAAGGGTAATGATGCATAAGGAGATCTTTGAAGATTATACTGGAAACGTTCAACATACTCTTCTAATGTTTCATTCGGTCTAGCTGCCATTTGAAGTATTTCATCTTTTAACTCTCTAGACCTGCAATAATCTTGATATTTTTTTAGAAAAGACACTTTCATTTGATCCCAGTTATTTATAACACCACCACCCAATCCCATAAACCATCTTAAATCAGCCCCTTTTAATGTAGATGGAAATAATTTCAATGTCTAGGGATCAGTGGTATGGTCATATCCTCTACACAGCACATCAAATTCAAATAAGAATGCATTCGGATCTTTTGATGTAACGCCATGAAATGTAGGGATATGCTAGAGAGGAATTGCTTTTATAGGTGCATTAGCTGTAGTATCCACAATGGGGTATTGTAGTGTAGAGGTTTGGGTGTTTGGCTGGTTCGAGCCATTTGGTCAAATATACGCCAATAGCCTTCTAGGATATTTAGGAGGGTATTCCTAGGTTGTCAAGGGGGAATGGCTCTAACAGGAATGGCCTTAACAACACTTCCTTTATTTGGGATGATGAGAGTGCCTAATGTCTAGGGGGATTCAGGTTCTTGAGTTTCTTCAACTTCGTTATAAATGATTTTTGCAGCGCTTCGCTTATCTGGGCTACTTAATGGCTGAATTAACCCAAGAGGAGATCTTGGTTCTTCAGTTTCTCCTGTTTCTCCCCTTCCTTCATAGAGGTTGCTAAGGTTCCCTTCTTGCAATGATTTTGGGCTAGAATTTTCAATTTCTTGAAAATCTTGCTCTTCGGTTTGACTATGTACCTCAGCAAAGGCCACAGATGGTGATCCTATGGTCTGAAGGGAACTAGTAGGCTGTCTAGAAGTAACTTTTCTAGGTCCTACTGAAGGTTGAGATTTTGCTTTCTTAAGGATTTCGTCTATAAAGGTTGATCGGCCAAGGGTCACCGGCCCCTTAGCTTTATCAAGCTTGGGTAGAGGTTTGGGATTCTTTTCTGGCTTTTTCTGCTTAGTCATGCACACAAATCAACTGCTAAGTTCTACCCAAACAAAAAAACAACAAATCTGCAGGAAAGCGGGCAGGGGAGTAGGACTATTACATACTCTGCACGCAGGTTCTTACCTTCCGTTTTTAAAACCCAATTCTTTCCTAACAGGTTCTTACACTACTCTGAAAAAGAAACAAATGGCTACACTCTTCCCCAACAACGGCGCCAAAATGTCGAGCCATAAAAAGGGTCTTTTTCACCTCTATTTACCCCACATTAACTTATCAATCCAGGAATGATTTGTTATCTCAAAGAGTGTACTCAGTTTGAGGCAGTCATTTGTCAGAGTAATGCTAGTAGTATAGTGCTTAGAATACAAGAGTAAACAGAAGCTTAAAACAAGACCTACTTACAGTACAACACTTTAAGACTTAAATCATGCATTCGGAAAAATATAGCAATTTATCAGTCAAGGGTACAGTAACGGTAACTCATCCCTCTGTAAACTAATGTAATTAAAGATAATCAAGGAAAATATCATCAACCTGGGAACTAGACAACAAGTGTCAACACTATAGTCTTAGATCATTCCACACACCAAAGCAATGATAATACAAATAACAGGAAATGGAACAACAACTAGAAAATGGAACATCAACTAGTTCTTATAAATAAGATTGAACAACAAAACCCGAGTCTAAGGAAATAAATGCAGCAATTGTACCCTATAGGAATCAGATAACAATCTTTACTCTAAAGATAAATCGGACAACAAACGGACATAGAATGGTAACTAATTAGCAATGAAATAGAGAACAACACTTAGAGTCAAATATAAATGTACAGTGAACCAAAATAAATAACACTCACGACACGCTTTAATATTCAGAGAAATAGTAATCTGACTTCGATACCACAAGTATCAATCTCAGTTATAAAGAAGAATGATCGTAATTCGTAATGGAACAACAATGCCAGTTGAACAACAATCACGATTAAGTGTAAACCATAGATGAATATAGTAATACCAACTTATGAATATTACAACATGGTTACTCTGTAATTGAACAACAATAGCATTCTGTAAAGAACAACAATGTTATATCAATGATTAAAGGAACAACAATGTGTTACAAAGTCAGAATGAACAATACAACATTCCTGTCACAGAGAACAATATTATTCAGTTGAACATAAATCAAATATAACAGGACCGTGATGTAAAATAACGAAACACATCAGATTACCGAACAAAGATGATAATGAAAACCACATACGAATCAAAGATAATGGTACAGGAGCAAGTGTTCCACCAGTGTCGGGCCCTTAGCCTCTAGGGACACACCACTTGAGATTACTCCAGGATTAAAGATGGAACGACAACCAAATTTGTATTAAAACATCAAAGCAGAGTTACAGTGGATCACTTCTCAACGAGAGTCGACGATCAAAGTTTTTAATACAAAGGGAAATTACATAAAAATAACAACAGGTCATCCCCCTGGGCTAGCAGTACCGCCCCTTCTTATAATAGTTGAGCGAAGATATCAATGATGCAAAAATAGTTAAGATAGCGATCCCTCAGGATCAAAGGATCCTGAGGGATTCACCGAACTGTTAATTCCTAGTTATCCATTTGTTTTCTTGCACCGATTCGATATCTCCTTTTCCCTTCCTTGGCTGATACGCTTCAATTTAGATCGCCTTGTTTGCATGTGGTTCCCTGCCAAAGGGACAACAGTTAACTTTGTCCTGTCTTTTCCTTTGGGATGACAATCTTTGGTTTTTTCCCTTTCTTGCATAAGAAAATGACAATTATTAGTGATTTTGTGTTGCATATAAATTTGGTCATGATTTCTTATTATCTACCTAGTTCATGATGCAAAGAGGTTATGAGTTTTAAAGAAAACATGACAAAATAATCGATAAAAACATACCTTCTTCAGTACTCCACAGTTGCCTCTAGTTGAATGGTGGTATAACACTTCCTTCCATACATCAACAAAAATGACCCCATTTATGGCACTTTATGGATATCACCCACCATCCATCACATCATATTTAAGAGAAAATTCTAAGGTTCAATCAGTGGACACTCACTTCAAGCATCAACAAAAGTCTGCAACTCTTAAGGATAACTCTGTTGGCGTGAATAGAATGAAACAATAGTAGATCAACATCGCAGCGAAAGAAGTTTGATGTGTGATAGGGTATTTCTATGGTACACCATATAAAAATGTCCCTCAAGCAAGCTAAGAGGATAATAAATTATCACAAAGTCTTATGGTCATACAAGGTGTTGCAAAAGATTGGTCTATGGCATACAAATTGGAGCTTCTTGATCTTCTCGAGTGCACCCAGTTTCCATGTTTCATGTTTAAAGAAGGTTATAGCGACAAGTTTCAGTTCAAAAAATTTGCTAGAACTTTGATGAGGAGGAAAAATTCATTGGACCTGGAGGCATCACAGACCAGAACTTGACGCTATCGAAATCAATCATTTCAAGTATCTCATCAAGTGGAAGAACTATCTGCTAAAGTTCCCATGGAGGGTGAGATTTTATACAGAGGCATCCAAACTACTCAAGCATTGAGGACAACACTTTTTTGAAGGAGAGGGGCATGTTAGGTCCCTATAATACTAGTGATTACCCCATTACTGTAGTTGTATCCCTTATTAATATTGTTGGGCCCCTATTATCCCCATATTGTTATTACTGTGCCCCATAAAATCCCTCTATTGTTACTTTTGTGCCTTTATATTATTATTGTTAGGTCTACTCGGTTATATTGTGACTCCTTAGACTCCTATATATAGAAAGGAGGATTTGTCATTTGAATCATCCAATAATTGTTCATTTGTGTATTGTAAAGGAGGTTTCCCACTCGAAGACGCTGAATTATAAGGCGTTGATCTATCTTTTCTATCTTTTTGTGTGTTGGTTTCATAACATATCGCAAGTTTGTTAAGAATTATGGGAGAATAGCAGCACCTCTAACAACATTATTGAAGAAAGATGCATTTTCATGGACTCCAAAAGCAACAAAGGCCTTCGAACATCCTAAAGAGGCAATGTGCCAAGTGGTGGGCTCTAGTATTGCAGCAATAATGCTGCAACTCCTAGGACTCCCTCATTTACTTTTATCAACCCAGTAGTTTGTAACAAACTTGGAAGCGACAGTGTTGTATGCACAAGTACTAGCTCTTGCTGCGGCTGTCACTTGGTCAGCTGGCACAAGTCTGCTAGGAGCTTAAGCCAACTTCTATGAGCTCTTAGAAAAAAGCTTTTTAACTGATGGATGAAAGCTAACTCAAAGAAGGCTAATCTACTTGCAGAAAGAAACTAAAAGGCTAAAGGAAATGCAAACTCTAGCAAACCCTAATTTTACCAGCTAGCTCTACTGATGCGAGAAAGAGGATGCAAGTTACTGAAAGAGATGCTATTGGCTTCTAGGAAGGTAAAATGCATGTGTCTAAGCTACTTCTATAGTAACCTCTGGAAAAAAAACATCTTTTTGTATTTTTGAGTAAGTTGTCAAAATTATCGTGCATGTGCATTAACTGTTTTTGACTATGCAGAGGTGGATTGGCAAGAGGAAATGCTTGCAGGAGGTTGGGAAGGTTTGAAGAGGGCCTAAGGGGTCCCTAGCACCCGCTTTCGTGAGCTTCTACAGGAAGTCTGCAGGGGTTCTATAGGATGTTCTGTAATTTCTACAGGATGTTCAGAAAGGGGATTTTGGAGGGTTGATGGATGAAGAAAGGTGAAGAACTAGGTATGGAAGTGAGATAAGGGTGTGAGGAGGTCCAGGACTTGGTGGATGGAGTTGAGGAGTGGTGAGGATGGTTGGATTTGTTCAAGGAGGGGTAGAGCAATGTTGCACCAAAAATATGGAAATTAGGGCAAAGTGAGCGAATGTGGCAAACGTAAGGCAAGAATCTGAGTTAGAGGATGGAGCAGGTGTGATTGATGGAGTACGGGTAGGTAGAGAAGTATTACAGGTGCTCTGCAAGTTATTTCTCAAACAAAGACTCAGAAAATCAAGGACCTAGTTACTTCAACTTAATCTGACCTAGATAACAACAAAGAAAATGAAAAGAAGTTTATTTGCAATGAAATCATGTGAAATAACTTATGCAACTAAACAATCATGAACCTAAGCATGTAACCACAACTGGTATCAACTTCTGCAAATGAGAATATAACACTAATAATTACATGATGAAGCAAAGACAGTGTTTTTGGTGGCAGGAAGGTCACCTTGGTCCTAGCTCATGGTCCCACTGAGGGAGAGGTGAGATCAGAGGTGCTCGATAGCCTTTTTCTGAAGATCTTCCCCGTTATTAACCTATCAAATCAATCTAAACATGAAAAGCCTTCTTAATCATCAACTATGATCTAGGTAACCAAGCAAGATTCTAATCTACTTAACAGAAATTATTTTGCAAAAAAAAACGCTAAAAACAAATAACAGTACACAAGGAAGCCTTGGCACTTGGGTTGGGCCCAACCCCAAGAGCTACAAGCTCCTAAGAAAAACTCAGAACTGATGTCAAATAGAACTGCTTTCCATTACTAAAAAATAACCATGTCACAAAGAAAGTTGTACAACAGCAACTACAAGATGAGCTGAAAAATAACAACACTATAGTGCAAAATACAACTGTTCAAAAAGTAACCTACGAAGGCTGGAAGCCTTCCTATTTATGCACTACGAGGGTCTCCAACAACCCTCCTTAACTCAAGGGGCTCAGCTACTCAAACTTCCAGTGATCAGTCACTCTACACAAAACTGCTCGGCTACCCTTGGGAATCCTTTTCGGTGGCCTGCTGAACTCTGAGCTGAGGGTGGAGATTTCGAGGAAAGTGCCATTTAATGCGGGAGACACCCTTCCTTCGAATCCTCACCCTTGTTCCTTCATGCTTGGCTGTCATCTGGCTCATAATTGCTTGGCCTTGGTCCAAAATTTGTTCAAAAATCTGCAATAACCACATGTTAGCCTTCTTGGTCAAGTGACTATCCTCATTCGTTCAACTAACATAAATATACTCAAAAACATGCATAAACTATGAAAAATAGTGGATTGACGAAAGACAGTTAGGCAAAATGAGCCCAATAAGTTACCCAATTCCGGGGCTCATCATCACCCCCCTGCTAAATGGGTTGCTCATCCTCTGAGTAACTAATCTAGCTCATCATCCTTGATTGCCTTGACCACCTCTCTCACATCCCAGGCCTCTGAGGTGATATCTTCTTCACAGTCATGAAATTCTTCTTTTCTTTCCACTTCTTCCCACTGCCTGTGTTCCTCCTCTTCTTTGACTCCTTCCAACAGCCCCAAAAGCAAGGGAGGACTGAACTTGAGGCCGATCTAGTTGGCCTAAAGAGTCTACATGGACTATTTGTAGAGGGGTACTCTTGCCAAGGCCTCCCTCATCCTTGTTGGGGAGTGGTATTCTCTTATTTTTAGGCTGTGGGACAGTGTGTTCCACCTCCTTGTGCAAGCATGAGCATAGTTATCCCCCAGCAGTCTCTCCATTTCCTCAAAATGGGCTATGGATTGAGCTTGTCATTCAATGTAATCTGGTAGGGCCTGAGAGTCATTGCCCAAGCGCTGGTGGGCGTATATTAATGCTGAGGGATCCTACGTCTCTGCTATGATCATTAGTGGTTCCTTTAGTTCCCTGTCCATAACATTTCGGACCTCTGCTACTCTCTTTTCTTCATGATTTAGCCAAGAGGCCATGGCCATAAGTTGCACATCTCCTATCGCAGTGTTGGGATCCCACAAATTCATGTTGGGAAGGGCCAATTTATGTAGGTAGAACTCTGATAATTTGGCCTTATCCTCTGATGAGCTACTGTCACATAAAGCCATGAATTGATGATAGTTTTGAAATGGAGTGGTGCCCCTTTGGGCCAATGTGTTGATCTGGAACTGGAACCACTGATCCTTAAGGTATAAGGCATATGATTTGGTAGCTTTCCTACACTACATTGCCTCCACTGTCTAGCTGGCCATGCAAGCTAGTTGGGACTCCTTCTCTTGTACCTGTTGCCTTAGAGACTATATCTCCTGTGCTACTTGCAATTCCTTCTCCTGTAGCTATTTAGTTAGTGTCTCAATTCCAGCTTGCAGCCCATATCTTCTCCGCTATTCATCAGGGGTTTCTTTGTCTGCTATGGTCTTTTCCTATTGCTGCTGTTCTCCCAAGGTGTGGGGCCTGTCTTCCTTATAGTATCCCTATAACTGTAGCTGCTGTTTTAACAGCTCGTTTTCTTCCTGTAGCTTGGCCCGCTGACTGCTCTCCACATGCCGTACCATAGCCAATTCCTTTCTTGCCTCCCTGAGTTGTTCTTCTAGGGGACCTATGTCCGACACACCCTTGGACTTGGCGATTTTCATCCAAGTGTGGGTCCTCACTCTCTCTTCTTCTAGTGCAAAGAAAAGTGGCACTGCGAATTTTTGGGGAATTATCTTTCCGGCCTCTAACAGGTTATAGTAGGAGCCCAAGCTAGGCTGGGGGCTTGGTTCCAAAATGTTTTCAGTCTTTTCTTTCTCCTGTGAGGATTTAGCTACCTTTTCTTCCAATTCCTCAGTCTCCTTTAGCTTAGCCAGTGTTTCCTGTAGAACTGTCTCGGCTTCCTGTAGAGATGTCTTTGTGTCCATCATTTTAATCCTTTCTCTCCAGGTGGATGTTTTCGGGCTTCCCCGTTCATAGGTGATGGATGCCTTTGGAGGAGACCTTTCCTTTTGTTTAGCTGTGGTGTCCTCAATCGTAATTGGCTCCTTTGACTGTGGTTGGGGTCTGCCAGCTTTTATCCACGTGCTCCTTCTTGCCTTAAAGTACATGGAAGGCTCCCTTTTTCGCTTCCATTTTTTGTTTTGGAGATCTGCTTAAGGCAGCCAGCACTGCTACTGCTTCCTTGGCCAGAATTTCAGGTGATTTCTCCTTTTGCTGCTCTGTTTCCATGCTTCCTATAGAAAGTCCTGTGTCAACTGTTTTCATGCTTCCTGTAGAAACTGTTTTCATGCTTCCTGTAGAAATTGTTTCAACTGTTTCGGTCTGCTTGGCTGGATGTGTCTTTCCTTTTAATTTCTGTGTGGTTTCCTTGGTTGTGCCCTCCTCTGTTTGGACTTTTTTAGTCCTCTCTGATCTACTCTGCAATCATTTTTCCCTGGGTGTTTGTGCCATTGTTCCTCCCACAGTTTTAGGCTCAGCAATTTGGCCTTTTCCTCATTTCTCTTTCTGTTCTTTTTGTGGTGGTTTGTCCCGTGTTTCTTTACCACTGGCTTTCTCTCCTGCTTCAGCGTGTTCCCTTTCTTCACTGCTAGATGAGGTGAGCTCCTCGGTTAGAATTCAAATATCGTCATCTCTGGACATGTTTCGGAAAATCTCCCAATAGAGGGGGACAGTGTAGGTGTGGAGGGCATCTTCCACTAAAAGCTTGATGAGCCCATGATGGGCTAACTGATCCGATGTTCCTTCCTTCAATTTTGTGCCACATTCAATTAATGATTGCAGAAGGAAATAGGGATGCTCAACTTCTGTTCTGGAGGTAAATCCATCCCATGTCTTAGTTCACTCAGCAACCTGAAATGATAGCCATAGACAATGTTGAACCTCCCTTCATAGGTAATGTATTTCATGATTTGGAGACTGACTTCGCTCCAAAGAGGATGTAAGCTGTCTCTTCGGACCCCATTCTTGTCTTCTGTAGGATGTTCCTCGGGTAGGAAGAATGCTTTCTTGGCTTTTTGGCTCAATGCCCTCTCTTCTTTGCTCCGAGGTACCCCTAATGGCAGACCGGTAACGCGACTAATGAGCTCAAGGGTAAGCTTTAGGGTCAACCCTCTAAAATTCACTGTGTCTTGGATTTAGGTTGTAGAGACATTAAAATTTCCTCCGTTATCTCATCGTCATGACCCTGAATTTTGTCACAAAAGTTCATCCAATTGGCACGAGTGAAGAGGTTCACCACCTCAGGATGTTCACGCAATTTACTGGAATCCGAGGATTCCTTCCTGATAAACCCTTCTGGCATGGTGAGAGTGCTCTGTTTTATGCTCTGATCAGAAAGTGAATTCTGTTTATGGTTTCCTCCTTTGAACTTCAAGAAAGGATCTCTCGGGTGTTTAAATTTCAATTTGCACCAATTCCTTGGTTTTAAGGCTGTTGCTGCCCAAAACTCGGCTGTCCGTGTATAAAAGGAAAAATTGGGTTTCCATAGATAGAGTACAGAGCTCAATTTTTATCCCCAGTATACATACAACCTTGTAAATAAAATTATTCATACACAGGCTAGCCCTCACAGTGCTTTATCTTTTCTAGAGGAAATATTTTTTAACAGGAACCGTGGGGGAGAATTTTGACGTAGAACTGACTGAGAAATTCCATGCAACACACAGGCAAACTGTTATTTTCAACTCACAGGCAAAACTTGTCTCTGACTTTCCAATTCAAGACAGTTCAATTCGCCACCATTTCGAAACATACCATGCATGGAAGAGTGTTTTCGAGCCTACCTCTCTCAGAACTCCAAATTAGATGAAGAAAAGTCCAGGCTTCCATGCTCCGGAAAGCTATGACGTACTTCCTGTAGAGCTTCTTCCTGTAGAAATCTTGCCCGCTTCTGCAGGATGTCACTGCGCCTTTGGACGAGCCCGGTACGTGGGAGATTTGTGAAATAGGCTGAAAAGCTTGGTGGAGGACGATGGGTTAACAGATTATGGAAGCAGAGGACGCGTACTTCGGCCAAGGATGTTGCAAGTGCAAATGAACAGCAGGTGGTGAGAGTCTTCAGCCAAGCATGTATTAACTGCGGCGCAATTTATGGCGAGGGGGTGATTTGGCCAGACCGAACCGTTATCCAACGTCACGACGATCATTTCTTTGTGTGTCCTTTGCTACCATTACCTCCCCTTTGCCATTAACCACTGCCACCACTGCCAGTCCCGCCGATTTTCCCCGACTGGACACTCCACATGTGTCGGCTGCACGGATCGTTGGAAATTTTGAACGTAACTGAGTTTATTCGGATCCCACGAAGCTGAGTAACTGGCTGAGGGTGGCCAGTTGACTGGCCACTGATCCCGTTCAATCCAAACCATTTTCACAGACATGCAGTTTTGAAATATAGTTTATGCAATTGACGAATGAGTTTAGACACTTGCCTGTGTGGCTGTGGATGCTTTATGCAGACTTCGGGTCATGGAACCACTGCTTCGCTTGCTGCTGCCTCGTGTACGAGTGTTAGAGCCCATTCTTTCATTTGTTGAAGCTGTATGCACAGTTTTGGAATCCGGTCCTTCGGTTGGCAACGCTGCATGCATAGGTTCTATTTGGTTTCAGCCATCGAGGATGTTTTGACGTCCAAGAGGAGCCTTTTACATGTTCCCTTTGTTGGTTTCGGCTACCCCTGCCTCCAGAGTATGTCTTCCAGAGGGATCAGCCGCTACAGGATTCCTGTAGGATGTCCTGTAGCTGCTTCTCCTCCTGGGATGCAGGCTAAATGAGCAGGGCTATATTCGATGATGAAGATTCTAGATGGAGCTTAGACAGGTAGGGTGTGCGAGACTTTGTTGCTTGACTTGTCACTTAAAACTTTTTGCTGTCAATCTGAGGAAAACATGGTTTCTTGTATGACTGTGCAGGAACACATAACCAAGTGGGTGACGAAGGTGTAAAGAGATGAAACAGGGGTGAGATATGGTGATGGATGAAAATAGGGGTGGTTGTAGGCCCAACAAGTAGATTCCAAACTTCAGATTCCTCTCCAAAATCAATTTTGGCTCGCTCGAAGGTTCTACAGGATATTTCCTGTAAAAATACAGAACTTCCTGTAGAAAGCCCAGAACTTCCTGTAGAAAGCCCAAAACTTCCTGTAGAAGGTGGAATCTCGACCTGAATGTGATCAAATCCTAGGAAAGGTGAGTGGCCATGGAGGGAGTGTTTGTAGGGATGTCCTGTAGCTTGGTACAGACCCCTATCCTCATTTTGCGTGACCCTCCTTACCTGTAATGTATTCCTTGCAACCTGCAATTATTTCATAGAGATTAGGCTTTTTTTCTTTTTCTTTTTTTTTTTGAGAGACAGCTGGGGCGCCTCCATGAGGTTTTCACCCCACTATTTTCCCTGGGCGCCTCGAAGAGGTTTTCACCCAAGGATATTTTTATTCCATTTTTTTATTTTTTTCGAGAGACAGCCAGGGCGCCTCCATAAGGTTTTCACCCTCACTGTCTGCCCTGGGCACCTCGAAGAGGTTTTCACCCAAGGATCTTTTTATTCCTATTTTTTTTTTTTGATGATCAAGGCATGGGTGGAATAGAGGTAGGGCCCTACTCCATTACCAACACTAATTTGTCCAAAGTTTCAATGAACTCCTGCCTCGAAAGGGGTTTCCTGTAGATTTTCAATCGATGCCCATTGGCGAGCATGGGGATGGCTTCTTCATCAATGGTCCTGATAAGGACTGAGCCATTTTCGTTGCATTTTCCATTGAATATGGTCCCAACCATCTTGTCCTCAGCTTCCCTTTGAAATCCTTGTATCTTGAGTCATACAGCAGTGCCCAATCTCCTGGCTGGAATTGCTTTTCATTAAGGTGCCGGTCATGCCACATCTTCCTCTGGAGTTGAACTACTTCTGAGTGGAGGAGGGCCTGCATTCTTTGTTCATCTAATATATTCAGCTGCAGTAATCTTTCACGTTGAGCATGGCTGAGATCTAAGTCTAGCTGAGATGCCAACCTTAATGTGTTGTACTCGAACTCTATGGACAACAAAGATTTCTTCCCGTATACCAGCTCATAAGGTGTGAAACCTGTTGTAGTTTTCCAAGTGGTGTTGTAGGCCCAAGTGGCCTCAAACAGGCGATATGCCCAATCCTTTCTGCTGCTGCTCACCACCTTAGTTAAAATCTCCTCCAATGCTCTATTAGTGACTTCCACCGCCCATTTGCTTGTGGGTGATATGGGGTGGAAGTTCTGTGCTTGATCTTGTGATGAGCGAGCATGTCTTCAATCAAGTTAGAGGTGAACTGGCTTCCTTGATTAGTGACTAACTCTCTTGGGTAGCCAAACTTGTAGAAGATATTTTCCCTTAAAAACTCAGCCACTTTTTCTTTTGTCGCTGCCTTGATTTCCTTTGTTTCTGTCCACTTTGTCAGGTAGTCGGTGCACACAATGATGTAAGACCTTTGCTTTGAAGGAAGGTTGATAGGACCCACAAAATCCATGCCCCACTTCTCAAATGGCTCGAAGGTCACTTGAGGTTGGAGGGGCATTTCATCCATTGGAGTCGGTTTCCCCATCCTCTGACATCGATCACATTGGCTGATGTATCTTTTGACATCTTGATGAAGAGTAAGCCAATAGTAGCCTGCCTGTAGAATTTTGAAGGCGGTCCTTTTTGTTGCAAAGTGGCCTCCACAGGGCCCATCGTGACAGGTTAGGAGGATGTCAAAGACTTCCTCCTCCCTAACACAACGCCTCAAGATCTGATATGGGCCAAGTTTAAATAGGTTGCCCCTTATCCAGGTGAATGGGGCACTCTTCCTCACAATTCTGCTCTTCTCCTTTGAGGATAGGTGCAGAGGGAACTGTGCTGAGACCAAGTAATTTTCTATATCAGCAAACCATGGAGAGAGTATTGAGATAGCAAACAGGTGTTCATCTGGCATCTGGTCATCCACTGTCCCTTCTTCACCTACCGGCAAATCCAATCTAGACAAAAAGTCAGCAACAACATTTTCCTTACCTGGCTTGTCGACAATGGTCAAATCAAATTGCTATAACAAAAGTAACCATCTAATGATACGAGCATATACATCAGGCTTATTCATTAAATATCTAATCGCAGCATGATCAGTGTGTACGAATGTTTGATAACCAATGATGTAGTGTCTGAACTTGTTTAGGGAATGGGCTACGGCTAGGAACTCTTTCTCAGTTATAGTATAGTTCATTTCTGCCTTGGACAGGTTTTTACTAACAAAGTATATGGCATATGGTAGTTTCTCCTCAACTTGTCCTAAGGTTGCCCCTATGGCTTTGTTCGAGGCATCGGTGTGGATGTGGAAAGGTAGGGCCCAGTTTGGACCTCTCAAAATCGGGGCGGACACCAGCTTATCTTTCAACTCATCCAGAGCCCCTTGGTAGTCGTCAGTCCATTTAAACTCAACATCTTTCCCTAAGAGGCCAAACAATGGCGAGGCTAGCTTACTGAAATCTTTAATGAATCTTCTATAATATCCTGCTAAGCCTAGAAAACTCCGA
>APFE031069137.1:0-13021 GCA_000404065.3 Pinus taeda | reverse complement strand
TGACTCCTTAGACTCCTATATATAAAAAGGAGGTTTTGTCATTTGAATCATCCAAGAATTGTTCATTTATGTAATGTAAAGGAGGTTTCCCCCTTGAAGAGGCTGAATTATAAGGTGTTAATTTGTATTTTCTATCTTTTTGTGAGTTGGTTTCATAACAAATAGCCTACTTGTAACACTTTGAATGCTGTCCTCTTTGCTGCAAAGTGACCTCTACAAGGCCCATCATGACAGGTTTCAAGGATGTCAAAAACTTCCTCCTCCCTGACACACCTTCTCAAGATTTGATCTGGGCCAAGTTTGAAGAGATTACCCCCAATCCAAGTGAAGGGAGCGCTCTTCCTTATAATCTTTATTTTCTCCTTGGAGGACAAGTTTGGTGGGAACTGTGTAGATATAAAATAGTTTTCTATGTCAACAAACCATGGAGAGAGAACTGAAATTGCGAACAAGTGCTCATCCAGTAACTGGTCATCAACCATTCCCTCTTCACCTGCAGGCAAAGTTAATATGGACAAAAAGTCTGCGAAAACATTTTCCTTACCAGGCTTACCAACAATAGTTAGATCAAATTGCTGTAATAAACGCAACCATCTTATAACATGAGCATTCACATTGGGTTTATTCATTAAATATTTGATTGCATCATTGTAAGTATGGACAAATGTTTGATAGCTTATATAATGCCTAAATTTTTTCAATAAATGCATAACAGTCAAGAGCTCCTATTCGGTCATTGTGTAGTTTAGTTTAGCCTTTGATCGATTCTTACTGATAAAGTAAATGACATAAGACAATTTTTCATCTATCTGACCTAGGGTTGCTCCTATGGCTTTGTGTTAGGCATCATCATGAATGTGAAAAGGAAGGGCCCAATTTGGACCTCGGAGAATTGGGATAGTGGTTAACTTGTTCTTCAAGATGTCTAAGGCCTCTTGAGAATGTTTTGACCACATAAACTTAGAGTCCTTAGCAAACAACCCAAAAAAAGGAGAGGCCAACTTTATGAAGTCCTTTATGAACCTTCAGTAGCATCTAGCTAATCCTAGGAAACTTTTGACATCTCTCTGCTTTTGAGGAGGTGGGACCTTTTGGATGATAACTATTTTGTTGGGGTCCACCTGCAGTCCTTGTTGAGATATTGAATGACCCGACATGGTCCCTTCAGTCATTAAGAATTCACATTTCTTAGGACTGAGAGACAGGTTCATCTCAATGCATTTGTGTAGTACGTTACCTAAGTTGGAAAAATCTTCCTCGAAATCACCCCCATAAGGTGTGAAATCATCCATATAGATGTATACCGCATCATGGAGCAATTCAACAAAGATACTCAAGGCTACTCTTTGAAAAGTGGCAAGAGCATTGCATAGGCCAAAATAAAGGACCCTATAGGAAAAAGTGTTCCAAGGACAAGTGAAGGTGGTTTTATCCTGGTCTTCCAGCCTAATCTGGATTTGGTTGTACTCACTGAATCCATCTAGGAAAGAGAAAAACTTTTCCCTGCTAGGCCATCTAGAACTTGGTCGATGAAAGGTAGAGGGAAATGGTCCTTCTTTGTGGCTTTGTTCAACTCCCTGTAATTGACACAAATCCTCCAGCTACCATTTTTCTTGGGAACTAACACTAAAGGGGAGACCCACTCACTGTCGGAGATAGGATAAATGAATCATGCTTCTAGAAATTTTTGCAGTTCTTCTTTGACTATATCTTTAAGAGCTATACTCATCCTCCTTTGGGGTTGCCAGATTAGCTTGAAACCTTCCTTGATATAAATATGGTGAGTACACACTGAGGGGTGTACTCCTTTCATTTCTTTGTAACTCCAAGTGAAGGCATCCAGATGTTCCTTTATCATGTTGCACAACTTCTCCTCTTAGAGAATAGAAAGAGATGGATTGATTTTCAAAGTTTTCTCGTGGTCAAATTCTATGGTTTTGACATGAAGAGAGTTAGAATCAGCCAAGTAAAGATCCATTGGATGGTTGTTCTGGGTTTCCTTTACTACTTCTTCTAGGGACAATGTACTGGGAGTTGGACTTTGGAGTAGGTGTTCAATCAAATCGTCTTCATCCTTATGTCCTCCTCCCATGGTTGTTTATAAGGTGTATAGTTGGCTAGTATAAACTTCATCTTCTTCCTCCTCTTCCAGCCATAAAAGTAAATAATGCTCTAGAGATGGCTGAGTAGGAGGGTATAGGACTAATTGCTTGGACATATGCCCATTCTTGATGGTCATATTCTTGGCTCTGCAGCTGATGTAAGCATCAACAGTGGCCAACCAAGGCATCCCAAGGATGAGCGGGTAACCAATAAGCCTAGCCTTAGACTGTAGAACTAGGAAATCTATAGGGTACTCCCAAGAGTCAATGGAGGCCATCACATCCTCCACAATCCCCTCACGGGTCACTGTGGAGTGGTCTACAAGTTGCAGGACTGTTGTGGTCTTTCTTAATGAACCTTGGAGGTTGAGCTTGAGCATGGTGTCGTTGGTCATTAATGACAACCACAAGATCGATCAAATTGTGTGGGACAATGGTGACATTGATGTGCACATCTAATACAGGGCTTCCTGGGTCCAAATACCTTGGACATATTACCTACCCCATCATTAAGTTAGACAGTTATCCAATGACATTAATGGTAGGGGCATCTCTTTTTCACCTCCCTGAATGCTTGAAAAACTTCTCCTTAATCAACTTGTTGTAAATAGGTACATCCTTGATGGCTTGGAGAAGTGGAATCTTGACACATAGGTTTTCAATTCTCCAAGAAGTTCAGTCTCTTCTGGGGTAGGCTAGAGTGGTTGAGTTAATCTCTCAGGAAAGGGTATATTTACTTTATGAATGATTTCCTCCCTTTATTCTTCAACCTCCCTAGGTGGAGGTGGAGGTTGGTTATCTAGGAGAACTCTCCTAGATCTTAGGTTAATTTTCTAGATCTCCATAGCATAAACTAGATATGATGTCTCTCCACTATATACTTGATGTGCCTGTCTATTTGTTTGAGTTCAGATTTGGTTGGGCAGGCATCTAGGGTTGTTTAGGTGGAGCAGAGTGTAACAACTATGGTTGGGTAAGTGGTGAAGGAAATAAAGCTAGGACATTGTTGTACTAAGGCCTCCACCCCTAGGATGGTGCATTCAATTGAGGTTATGGTGGAGCATATAATTGAAATGACTAGCTGGCTAGCTCAGAATGATACTAAGATGAAAAGGACCAAGAAGGAGGTGTAGACCAGGAAGGATGAGTAGGGGGTCTCCAAGAAGGTATGAATGTGGTCTGGTTGGGGTTGTAATATGTATGGTATGACCCTTGCATGCCCTGTTGGTATGGCCTAGGCCCATGAGGTCTCCTTCGGTTTATGTAGCACAACTGCTCAGTGACCCCTTCAGCTCCTTGATATATAGCTTTGAGTCCAGGCAAAGAGGGATACTTGTTTGTGGAGTGGTTTTCTTCACAGACTGAGAAAATTTAATAGAATTCAAAGGGAATTCATTCCTAGGGTGCCTCCTGGTGCATCTAGGATAAAAAATTGCCAAGGTTCTCTCTGCTTCCTCCTGCTTTATCCTAATGTTCATAGTGTCGATCTGTAAGGCAAGGGTTTGCAACATCTCACTCTTGAAATCTTCCAACATGTTTCCAATTTCACCCTTCAATTGTTTCTAAAGACAGTCTTGATATCCTCATAGGGTAATTGGTATATATCTCCTCCTGCTAACAAGTGTAGGGTATCCAAAAGGTCTTCCCTTACTCCTCTAAGTACGACCAGCTTCAGTGACTCAGGGTCAAGTGTGCACTTGGCCCTTTTTTAACTAATCTGGAATCTTTCTTCATAATCCTCTACGGATTCATCATTACCTAAGGTCATCCTAAAAATTTCTTCCTTAATATCCTTAGACCTACAGTAGTCTCGATACTTGTTGTTGAAGGCTTGCTGCATGTGAGCCCAAGTTGTGATGCTATCCCCAGGTAAACCCATGAACCAGTGCAAAGTTGCATCCTTGAGGGTAGATGGAAATAGTTTCAAATTCTACTCATCATTTGTATAGTCATAGGTTCAACATATAACAACAAAATTAAATAGGAAAGTGTTAGGATCTTCTGTGGTTAGGCCATGGAAATGAGGAAGGGCAGAGGGGCTTATGTTTGTCATCTTAGTGTCCCCATTGGTTTCCCTAATGGGGAAGGCACCCTCAACTCTCTCTCTATCCCCTCTGTCATTTCTGTTTTTAGCCATTGGCTCAGTAGGAATGGATTCTTCTTCTTCCCTTGTAGGCTCTTCAAATAGGTCTGGTTGCTCACCTAAGGGTTTCTCCAGTTCACAGCCACTGAAGAAGAGGGAGGGTTGGTTGTTGGATGCAGTGGGGGTATTTGGAAATTTTTTCCCTAAGTTATCCCTATTCCTATGAGGCATGAAAGGAAATGTTTTTGGTTTGGTTTTGTGATTTTCTTCAAATTTTGAAAGTGCTTTGTAGAAATGAAATTGTAGATTGAATGAAAACTACTAACTCAATGAAAAACTAATTGCTGAATTGAAATCTAACTTGCAGACTGAATGAGAACTACTAACTGAATGAAAAGATTAACTTCTTGCTTGAAATCTAACTTGCAAAATGGAAAGGAAAGAAAATAATGTCGAATGAAAAGTAAACTAAATTGCTTTTGCAGAAATCAAACTAATGGCAGAATAGTAGAAACAAGAAGTAGAAGAAAGCAGTAATCACATATTACTCAGACAACTCCCTGACAATGGTGCCAAAAAGTGATGAGCACAAATATTGCAGCAAGAATTCTGCAACTCTTGGGCTACCAGCTTTACTTTATCAACCCGAGGTTCGTACAAACTTGGAGGTGACAGTGCTGTATACACAAGTAAAAGTGATGGTTCTACCTTTTGTCACTGTTCAGCTTGTGAGAGACCACTAGGTTTTTCAAGACAGAATTCTATGGGTTCAGAAGAAGCTTGGTTCCTTGATGAAAGAAATAGAAATCTACTCTAAGAGAGAACTAATCTACTACAATAATGGAAAAGGATGAAATTCAATGCTATGGCACACCATTTCCTAATTAACTGCTAAGAGCTATGCTTCGCAATGATGCTAAATTAACATGAAGAAAATGATACTATCCTAAGCATGGAAGTTTAAAACATAAAACACAATTGTTAGGCATGTAGAGGACTGTAATAAATCTATTTTGTCTTTTTATGCTTTTCATGAAAAATTAAGTGTGCAAACTAATCTCTTTTGGTGATGTGGCAAGTGGTTTAGGGATGTTGATGGATGGATGGAAGGTTTAGGATATGGTTGGAAGGTTTGGGGGACCCTTGGGTGACCTTGGGAGGTTTCATGGAGGTTTTCCCTCAATTTGGCCTCAAAACAGGCCACTACAGGAAAACCTACAGGATGTACTAGAAACCTACAGGATTCCCTGTATTTCTACAAGATGCAGCCGTGAGCAAAACAATGTGTGTTGGAGGTGATGGAAAGCTTAGGGAAGGTGGTTGATGGGTGGAACAGAGTGAGAAGAGGCCTAGGATCACTCAAAACCCAAAGCCAAGTTTAGGAGATGGTTGGATTCGCTCAAAATGCTTGAGGAAATTTCCATGTAAAATGATGAAATTGCTGAAGGTTTTGATGAAAAAAAGGAATTCCTAGGTGGATGAAATTGGAAGGTGGTTGTTGGTTATGATATTTTTGTCTACTTTTGATGTACCTACTCTGCATCACACATGTGTAATTTCCAAAAAGTCATGTAACAAGAAGAATTCTTGTGAGCTAGAAAAGCAGAATTTAATGAACTAATTGTCTACCTTATGCATGAAGAACTTGTTGAATAAAACAGAATCATGGATGAGATCTACTGCAAGAATGAAGATAGAAGAGATAGAAATGAAATCCTACTTTGCAAAACTGATCAAATGCTATTTTAAGTACATCAATCTCTAAATATCATGAGAGAAATGGAAATCTGTCTTTTTGGGATGCATAAGGGTCTTTTCCTCAAATCATGATCCCGGAAGGAAGAAGTGAGGCCAAGACACCTACTGATAGCTTTGTGGATCCTCTTTTATCCCATCTAACCTACTACTGAAGTAAGGCGCAAATGGAAGCAAACTAATAAACAATTAATCAAATCTACACTACTTGCAATGAAATACTTCTAAAAATAGTTTAACCATGAATCTATGAAACTAAGCTAAGCATAAGGATACAGGAAGAGGAGCCTTTGCTGCTAGGTTTGGGCCCTAACCCGAGAGCTTCATCCCTCTAAGTTAACTCAGTACTGAATTAAGAACAATCTCATTCTTATTACCAAAATAGGAAATTACATAAAAAAATCTTCCACAAGTCTAGAGCTCAAAAATAGCTAGAGTTTTACAACAAAAATTCAAATCCTAATGAGGCTCTAGGCCTCTCTACTTATACAACTGAATTTCCCAATGAATTCCTTAAATTTAGGGAGTCTCAGCTCCCAAACTCGAGATGAACTATCTCTTTATCTATCACTTGCTCGGTTGCCTTCTAATCTTCATGACTTGGTTGCTTGCACTCCAGGTTGGTGGGATTAATGGAGGAATATTCGAATGGGGAAGGAGTAGATGAGGAGGATTCACCTCCTACAATCTCTCTCCCTTATCCCATTCAAGTTTCAAACCTTATTCTTTGCCAAAATTCCTTGATTTTCTCTCCCAAAACTGCATTCAATGCATATTAGTCCCCTAGGCATAATATCCCACTCTAACTCATCTCATTAAACAAAATATAATCAAAACATGTAATAAATTGTGAGAAAAGTTGGTGACTAAGCTAGGAGGTGAATTAAGGCCCATATAATCACCTAATGATGAGGCTCATCAGTATATCGGTGAAGTGAAGTATAAGTGTGAAGTTGTTTATAGGAATTAAAGTATAAAAATAATAAAATGGTGCCATAGTGGAGTATCCCTCAAGATGCAGAAACCTAGTTTTGCAATCTCCCATAATCACTTTGGGTGAGATTGAAATATGCTTGCAGATAGTTGTCGAGAGGGCCATTAGTTGAGGGTTTAGTTGGTGCACAACACACTTTGAAACAGGGTCTAGCCCACTTAAGCCAAAAAATGGTTCCGTTTCCGGGACCAGGATCTGTTTGAGGGATATGTTTTGGCATCCGTCAAAGAAACAGATCTAAAAGTGGGTAGAAAAGAAGGAACAAGAATTTGCAGATCAAGAGAACAAAAAACCTAAACTATCATCTCAAAAGTGGTTGGAGAATTATATCTTCGAATATCAATACGAAATCTTCTTTGGTTCATTTTACATCGAGCTATATGGGTGGATGTCAAGATTGATAGAGAGAAAGAATGTTTTAAAGGAGACAAACCTAAGCATTGGAATCCAAAATTGATACATCAAATAAAGAACACTGATAACAGAGTTTCAAGAGTTGTCGAATTCTAGTTTGACAACATTTTGGGAGGGTTTATTACTAAATTTGCAGTAGACACAATGGTGTCCTACAGTGAAGCCGAACGAATTTTTTCAAGGGACTGCGAAGTAAGTACTTGAGATCCTTGAAATTTTCAATTAAGATGATTTTGTGTGAAAAGGGAATTCTTCGAATGTAGTCAAATTAGTAGATATGTTTGGAAAAATATTTGAACAAGAGACTGGAACAACGCGAAGTGGAAAAAGGTATAAAGTAGACACTAAGAAGAGACCTCACAGCCAAGATCTGAAGCTTTTCATAGAGACTGGCTATAGCCCTTTTTTGAGTGAATTTGAAGGTGAAAGAAACCCCCCTAAGTATTGTTATTCGGAAAACTAGTGTCCATTCAGAGCTGCTAGTCCCACTAAGACGGGTAGCTATCTTAGAAACAAACTAACTAAAGTCACTTTTGTTTTCCTTTATGAGAAGTAGATGAGAGAGAAGCAGAGAGTACCAACCTTAGTCTTCCGCTTGGCTCCTTGCTTGTTTCCTCTCCTCTTTGACAGATCTTTGCTGCTCCTTCCTCATTTGTCCTGCTTTAGAGAACACCTCTAGATTCAAAGCAGCATAATACCATCAAAGCATAGAGATCTATAATCATAAACAATATAGGATCAGATATATATTGACCATACAAATGCATATATCAACTCAACATTCAAAGACATTCAAGAATATGGAGGAAAACTCAAATAGATTTATTGATAGAAGTAGTAGAAGAGAGGATTACAACCCATTGATCTGACCCAATGCCATCCTCCCAACATGAAATCCCTTCTTCACCTCATGAAAAACTAGATCACCCAACACTATGATGTTCCACAACGAAACCAACAACACTTCCTTACAAGATGCAAAATTCCAGCCTCTGGATCTCTAGGATGAGGGATCCATATATAGATGTTTGCAGGTGGGTGAGTCAGCTTCTAGGTTTTTGATTAGTGTCATTTCTTGGATAGTTCTTAGTTCCACTTGGATATTTCATGATCTCTTACTCATCCCTGGGCGAATTCAGAGAGGCAAGTGTCACAGGAGAAGTTTCTGGAAGATTCCATGATCATCCATCTTGCAAACTGTCTCTGCCATTTGTCTACTCTCGCCCATCGCACCCCATAGAATGGATTTTTAGTATGCATGGCACCTCCCATGTGCTTTAGGTGGGATGCATCGTACTTTGACCATGGAGTAGGTGAGATGTTCCAGTTTTGACCAATTCTGAGCAATTTTTCATGGGGAACTTCTGGGAGATGATGTAATCAGTTGACCTTGTTCCTTTAGGGTATGAAACAACACTTTTAGGGACTTAGAAGCCCTTGGTTTATGGACATATAATATTGGGGTTGCAGTGCCCAAATATATCTATAACAGTTGCCCCCTAAAGTATGAGGTCGTAAATCTTTTGATGTCGGGTGAAATGCTTTATCATGAGGATCCGAGGTTTTTCGCACTGGAAGGTGACCTGTAATAAGATACAATACAATACATTATCTTCATAATATTTTCATGATCTAGCTGAGGTAGGCATTCCCATGCTCAGCTTTATAAATTCATTTTCATGTACATTGGACAAACAACTATCTGTATGGCAGACTGATGATTCTGGTAGAGCCATCATCCTTTTGCTTGGATGGTTATCTGTGCAACTATGATGTACATTTGATGTCTTCATTTTCCTGAATATATCGCAGCCCGGACGGATGAAACTAGATCCGGGGTCTTCAAACTCATTCAATCTTTACCCAAAGTACAAGTTGATCCATGTGAAAAGATGTTCTGAAGTCGAACATGGAAAGACATCGCCTGATTACCAACCAATGATGTAAGCTATTAACAAGCACGAGAGGAATCACCGATAATGATAATGACCCTCAAGGTACTGCAGTACAAGCCACATGGTGTGAAAATGGGACTTGACGTCGAACACCACGCAAAATCTTTTAGACGAAGGCCATTGATGTAAATCTGTCGCCAGAAGTGAGAAACTTTCCATTGAGGCATGCAAGCTTCAAAGTACTGAAAGGGTTGTTCCTAAGTCAACTTCTTGGATAATGAGTTGATTTCGACAAGAAGTGACCCATTGTAGGAGGGCCTTAATGAATCCCACATCTACGACACGAAACAGAGAAAATGATTTTGTGGAGGTGAAAATGATCTGATGATACAAGGTTCAGGGTGGTGGTGATGAAAGAATGAAGGGTGAAGGTATTGCAGTAGATGAGACACAAGCTGGGTTGGTGAATTCTCTGAGCTACTTCTCTTGAACATATCGGCGACACTGAAATGGATTGGTAGCGTTAACCCCAAAAATGGATGGTACAGTGGACCAATGGTAATATAACTGATGAACGGAATAACCCAACCTGACTCAATAATGGTGATGGAGTGAAAGTGTCATGTTCAAGAGCGACTTGCTACCAATAAAGTTTCTTCAAGTTTTCTTCCCAAGATTGAGGAGGATAACATATGCTTGTTCTATAATTTTCCCTTTGGGAAAACCTGTTGCTATGTTTTAACGAGCCTAGAGACAGTGAAACTCATTCTTGTCTGCATGGACAAGTTTGTCGCTATTGTTTTAACGAGTTTAATGACAAAGAAAACTCGGTCCTTTTCAATTGTAGAGAGTCTAGAAAGAGACGGAAAGGACACTCTAGTAATCATTTTTCGTAATATAATCCCTTAAGTATGAAAAAGTATAAAATAATACGAAAGGGATGACTTTTCGATAGTTTTAACGAGCTGAACAAGACAAGCGCTCGATCTTTTTGTGCAATGATCCCTTAGGTCCAAAAAGATTAAAATCTAGAGGAGGGATGGCACTTCCAATCACTTTAACGAGCTGGAGAGGCCAATTGCTCGGCAATCTTTTCATATTTTACGAGTCAGATGAAAAGAGCTTAAATAAGACTCGTCTTTTGAGGAATGAGTGATGATTTTGGATAGTAGCTGGTTCCAGGTAAGGTTTGGAACTTTTCAATGACAACAGTGTAAAGAAGGTGGCTAATAGAATTACTCATCGCAGCTATTCCCCAAAAGGAGGCGTATGATCGGCTAAAAAAAAGTGGAGGTGATGGTAAGAACACGACCAAGGCTCAAAAGCTAATAATAATGCGATCCCAATGGTTATTTACCAAAGGTGGGTTCATTTTTTAATGAGCTTAAACTCTGGTGGAACATATGCTTATTGCTAGGTTTATTTTTTAATGAGCTTGAACTTCGCGTAAAACTGCTCGTGCCAGTCATATAACAAGGATGTCTGATCAGTAGGTTCATTTTTTAAGGAGCTTGCCCCATTTGCAACTTTGCTCTGGAGCCTTTTGTATACAAGCTAGGAATGACCAACTATTGTCCTAGGGGTTAAAGAACTACTAAGGTTAGGTAGGATAGCTTCTCGGTGGGAAACATCTCCTTTACTTTTCCGTTTTTGTTGGTCCCGGCAAAGGTGAATGGTTGATCAGACCAATCACCTAACTTAAGCAGTTGAAGTTAGTAAAAAACTACAAGGTTAGAGTTACGTTGGTCACTTTTCACTTGCATGCAAAAAGGTTTTCATGCCCCCAGGTATAACGAAGTAGAGTTTCCAGGTTACCATTCATTTGCAGACAAAACACTTCCTTGGCTCTATTGGGAATATCACTTTTGACGGAGGAATCCTTTTCTAGTCTGATCCATTTTTCTAAACAGACAGGATAGTCAAGCTAGTCATATTCCTACCTGGAAACCTACCTTATATCTGGGGTTTTTCTGCCGAAGCAGACCAGGGCGCATGCCTCCTGGGTTTTAGTCATAATCACTGAATCTCTCGCGCTCATCAGGTGGACGGACTGGAGATTGATGAGACATTCCTTGCGCAAAAAGATCAGTTAGGGATGGCACTTGACTATTAGCTTTGTGTGAACCAGGGAATGAAAGCTGGTCTATGAGCTGGACCACTCTGCCTTCATGTGGAAAACACATCACTCGAAAGAGTGAGGAAACAATAGCTCCCATGCTATAGATGTAGTCATGCCCAAGGAGTAGATTGTAATCTAAAGGTCCTTGAACTACCATTACGTTCAGATAAACAATTTTCCTTCTCAAAGTTATAGGCAAATTTGGAAGGATCCCTAATGGTTGACTGGTTCCTTTATCAAAGCCTGTCAAATTTCGCATCTCAAGCAGAAGCAATGGTGAACCAAGCGCTTTCCAAGTAGTTGAGGAAAGGATACTCACAGAAGCCCCTTCATCTATGATAGTACCGATCATGACCATGCTGTAAGCTTGTACTATGATTCAGAATGGTACATTAGATGGTAGACGGGGTCTACCTAGTAGATTCCAATCGATGGAAACGACTAGGTTGCTTGGAGGTGGGACCGAATAAACGGCCGGATACATATCCGACGAACTTCCTTCCTACGGTAAAGGAACGGGTAGATTGCCCACATGTTCATCAGAGTCTGTGTTTACAAAAAGAATTTGAACGGGGTCGTTCTCATTCTCTTTGGTGACTGTATCATCTAAAGGTAGACCTTTTGAAGACAAGACTGGGTCAACTGCCATCTCAACCTGTTGACTTTGGTCTAGTGTGGACTCAGAGGGTTTATCTTCAATGATAGATGCTTCGACAGACCACAAAGGTGTTTCGGTTGGATTTTCAACTAGTGATGAACTCGGCAAGAGTTTCTTGTATCCGGGAGGAAGCCGTAGTGGTGAAGCAGGACGGTTATCCAAGACTCTTTTAGCTTCGTCTAGGAAGGGACAACGGTGGATGGCATGATCGCCTTCACATAGTCTACAAGGAATTTTAGATCTTCCTTTTTTTCTAGTGACTTTGTTTTCACTAGTTGATGGTGTACTTTCAACATGATCGTCAGAGGTTGAGGATACCGGATTGTGCAAGCAGGGAGACCAGTCCCTTAAGATCCATGGGATGCAAGGACAATCTCAATGATAGTGGTCCCCTTTGCAAATGACACATGGAGATTTAGGTTTGGACGGTGAAGTGTGTGGATTTTCACTAGACGATGCTTGGTTGCCCCCTTTCGCCGTTGGTTTCTCCTTCTTCTTCTCCTTCCCTTTCTTCTTCTTCTTAGTTACTTGGTTTTTAGCTTTACTAGCTTCACCAAGTGAAGAGGAAGAAGGAGAGGGAGAAACAAACGAAGTAGAAGGTTGGGGGGTAACTCTAGTATCATCTGGTTGCTGATTTGATTGCTCAGGAATAACGGTGCTTTGAATAACAGGGGTCAATAAGAGCCATACTGGCAGGCCAATTATCAGTCCTAGAAGGGACAATGTGGCCATATCAGGTGCACCAACATCTCCCCAAGAGGAGAAAGGACTAGGATTTCCCCCAAGGGGAAATACTTGGTTGGTGGACTCCATTTTCTCAACCTAAGATCAACGAGGGAACAGTGATGTTATTCCGATTAAAATAAATTTTTTGATGCTTTGACACAACTTGCTTTTTCAATTTTTAAGAGTCGAGAAAAAGATAAAGATGACTCTAGTCGCCTTCGATTTTTAATGAGCCTGAAGTGACAAGTGCTCAGATGGACCTTTTCTTTTAAGGA